>NDGN011482182.1:0-10386 GCA_002564285.1 Tympanoctomys barrerae
CAAGGCCTTAATTAGGCCATAAAGGGACCATGGCAGGACCTGGGCATCAACTGACCTTGTTAACACTGAGCTACACTGCCTGCCTGCACGGGGCTGTGTACCCACATGAGTTCAACAGATGTCCAATTATGGCTCCGTGGACGTCACCAGCCCTGACCTGGGAGCATGGTGCACAGGAGGGAGAGCTATTCCTTAGTGTTACCTGGCACTCCACCCAACAGCACCAAAAGCTAGAGGGGCCAGTCAGAGCCAAGAACTTGCTTCTAGTGTGTTTTAAACCTCCCAGCCCTAGTAACCACGTAGTCCATCTCATCTGGAAAGAGCAGGGAAGCACACTGCTGGGTACTCTGGAGGCTGAGGAAGGAGAATCACCATGAGTTTGAGGCTGACCTGAGCTGCATAGTGAGTACTTGTTTCAAAAAACAGAAACATAGGAGGACATCCAGGGCCATCAGTTACAATGCCTCTTTATCTGTAACCCTGTGACTTTTAGTGCCTAGAGACTTGCAGAACATGGAGATTGCCTTCAGAGGACTGACTCCTGTGGGTGTACCTCGACACTCTTCGAAGCTTCACATTTAGTCTCTTGCCACTGTCCCTTGTCACCAGTGTCACTGGTGGCAGCAGACCCTTTCCAGGCACAGGAGGACCACATGATGAAATGTGAGCATTGGGGGTCTCAGTGCTGCTATGTCCCATCCTGCCACTTAGCACCAGGACTGGTGGAGACCCTTAGGGGATCTGGAAGCTCACTTTACACTCCCAGTTGTCACTTCTGGCCCTAATACCTCTCTCCCATGGGACATAGTAGGGCCACGTTCAAGGTCCTCTCCACAGAGGATCCTTAGGTGTGGGACAAATAAAATGAGCTTCCTGAAAATCAGGTAGGCCTTGTCTCGAAATGAAAATTTTAAAAAGGGGTCGGGATGTACCTCTAGGCAAACTGCTGGGTTCAGTCCCCAGTCCTGGGGATTAGCCTCATCATATACCCTGCAGTGAACAGGGAGTAGATGCCCTGATTGAGAGGTCGTGCATGTGCATCTGTTTTCCCACAAAGACAAGGGTGAACAGCTCGTGGGTGTGACAAGACGACTAAGAGGGACAGCGCAGGGAAGGTCGACGCCTCAACCCTGTAGAGATTCTGAAGCCCGGGCCTGATTTTTGCGCATGTGCGGGAAATGGAACATGGTGGAGGGGGCGGGGCTATTATGCGGCGGGCGTGACACTGTACGTCTGGGGGCGTGGTATAAGGCGGGGCGACGGCGCGCGCGTCTCATTGGATGACGGTAGGGGTGGAGTTTGGCGCTGCTGCTAGGCTGGCCCCGCCCCCGGCCCACGGGGAGCGCAGCGTCGGCGGAGGCGGTGAGCGCGGGGGAGGGCGGCGGCGGCGGCGGCGGCGGTTGGTTGTCGGGCGCTGTTTAGGCCGCCGCGGCCTTGTCGCCTGGGCTCTGGCGTCTCTCAGGGCAGGCCTGGGCTCTGGTGAGGCCGGTACGGATCGCCTCTTGGTTCCGCCGTGCAGGTTGGAGGCGGCGCGGGCCGCAGGGCCTGGGGGAGGGGCGGCTTCTGCCAGAGAATCCTCTTGGCGGGCGCCCGAGGCCTCCTGACCCTAATCTTATCTCTACCCGAACCCCTGTTTTCTGCAGCCCGACCCTCCCTGTATTTGCTGTCCAGATTCCGACCCTGCGGCCTGATCCCCGTCCTTGTGGCCCGATCCCTGTCCTTGTGGCCCGATCCCCGTCCTTGCACCTCTCGATCCCGGTCTTTGCAACCCCCAAGTTCCGCTCTTGCGCTCCGAACCTCCATCTCCGTGGCCTGAATCCCATCCTTGCTACACAAATCCCATCTCTGCAGCCTGAACCCCCATCTGCCACTGTCTCAATTCTTCCACCTTTGCCTGAACTACCTTCTTCGAATGCCTTTCTGCTTTGCATCCCCTTTTTGCTGCTGTGCACCCCTCTTCTGCAACTTGATCCACCTCTTGCTGCTGTGAACCCCACCACACCCACACCCACCCTTTTCCATTTCTGCCCACAGCCTTGGGAATCTCTGTCACGAACATGGTGCACAGTCTGCAGCTGTCCCCATCCTTTAAGGGACATGGTGGCTAAAAGCCCCGCTGTCGACCTCCCCAGATTTTGTGGGCAGTGGTCATTGTGAACCCCTACATGAGAGAAGGGTTGTAAGCTCTGATTGTTTAAAATGCTGCCTCTGACTCGGGAGGCGGGAGTGGGAGGGGTGAGGTGGGGCTGCGGGGGGAGGCGTTCGGCAGGCCTTGAGCACGGAAATGCTCAAGGAGCTTTTAAAAATTAATCTCAAAAACAAAAACAAAAACAAACAAAAAAAACTAGTCTGGATGGAGTCTTGGGGAGGGAATTAGCTTTATTTTAAGGAAAAAAAAAATTGCAGGTCCTTCCCCAGGTACGGAGGCCATGCTTTTGTCAGTTTCATTTTGGGCTCAGTCTGGGGTTGAGAAGCCAAAGCTCACCTCTGCCCTCGAGGGCTGCCTCGGCACTAAAATCGCAGCAAACGTTTCCTAAACCACTGCGCACATTTTGTTGCAGGGCACATCAGCAGCAGACCTTGAAGCACTTTGTTTGTGCCAAATCATTACCACTTGCCACATGAGTCTAAATCATGACGGATGCCAAGTACGTCCTCTGCAGATGGGAAGAGCGATTATGGCCTGCAAAGGTGACAGCCATTATTCTGTAATTTCGGGAATTAGAAATGACTTTCTGGTGACAAGTAAAATCTCTATCAGGCTCTGAAATCTAGGAGTGGCTTGGGCGAAATAATTGAACCTGAACAGTTGGCTTCAGGATCTGTTGGCACCAATTCCCATTCCTCACTTAATGGGGTTTTGGTCTAGTGCTCAGGAGGTTCTACTTCTGGAAGCGTCTCCCCCCCTCACACACACACTAAAAAAGATGGAGAAAAAAATAACAAGAGTCAGCTATAAAAAGACTTGTAAGGCTCTGACTCAAAGGAATTTCTGGCAGGAAGCCCTGTGATAGTAAATAACGGCGGTGTCTTGGGGGATGCCTTCCAGCAATTCCGGGAGGAAATGCTGGACTAAACAGCAAAAGGCTGGGTCCTGCACAGGTATCATCGGTAACCCCCCCGTGCCTCAGTTTCCCTATCAGAATTAAAGAGGACTTGACCCGGTGTCCCTGAAATCCTGTGGTTGTCTGCCTCAAGAAAGAGTTGTTGTACTTGTATTCACAAGTTGCTTGTTTGTTTTGTTAATCATTTTGTCTTAGTAACAAGAATTATTTTGTTTTGTTTTTTAAAAGTAGGTTTTGGATGGACCTAAGACTTCAACAAATGATAAGGGACGAAAAGAATTCTTTCTAGATGTCCAAATACTGTCACTAGATGAAAAGTTAAGTGCTTTTGTTCTGGTTTTGTTCTGTCTAGCGTTTCTGGTTCTTACACTCCCCACCCCCCCATGAAGTCTTATTTTAAAAGCTTATTAACTCTTCAGTTAGTATTACTCATTTATGATGCCACTCTGATATCCTTGGGAGACTCAAACTGATTTTATTTTATGTTAGTTTGGAAGTTGAAGAAATGGGTACAAGACTTAAGTGAATTGGGGGTCAGGGAGATAGCTCAGTAGAATAAGTGCTTGCCTGGCAAGCGCAACATCCTGAGTTCAATCCCCGGTACTGCAAAAAAAAAAAAAAAAAAGATGTAAGTGAATAGAAATTATATCCAGAGTGCACATAGGGACATTTCTGACAGAAGAGCATGTCTTGTCTCAGAAACCTCTGTTTCAGGGGGCCCAGTAATTTTTGACAGTGGAGGCTGTTGCCCCCCCAAAACTCTAGCACATCGGTGGCTTTTGGGCATACAGTTCTGCCTTCTATTACCTGGCGACTGGAAGTTGCAGGCCATCTGGACTGGGGATGATTAGTGTGCCCAAGTGGTGTGGGGTTGTATCTTTGGCATGTCGCGCGTGTCAGATCGGCCACTTTGAAAGAGCCAGTCCCCTGGCCGCTGCCGCTGGCTGGCTCTCCTTGTCTTCTCTGTCTTCTGCCTGCTCCTCCCCGTCTCCTGAGCCTGGTTGGCCCCAGCTCAGCTCTCCCTGCGGCTGGGAAGGTAATTGAATACTTGAGTTTAAAAGGAAAGCGCATCCTTTTAAACTAAAACGCGCCTGCTGGGCTGTAAACAGCTTTTAGTGACATTATCGGCTACTCTGAAAACCTAACAAAGGAGTTATTTGTGCAGTTGAAAGTAGGATTTGCCTCATAAAAGTCACAATTTGAATTCATTTTTACTCTTAACTCCAGCCAACCTTTTCTGTTTTAAAAGAGGGGGGAAAAGAAAGAAGAAAAAAACCCTACCACATCCATCAGGGTCCTAACTGCCTCTAACCTCAGGCAGCCCAATTCCTAGTTGGCTGGGACTTTTGGTGCAAGTAGAAGGTTGAGGAGGAAAATGAATTTAATTCTTTTGTCATTTAAAGAAAAACATGTTTGAAAATGTCTTTGGTGGCCTTGGCGGATGGCACGTAACAATCGTTTTCTGTCTCTGCAGAATTAAGGTGAAAAGCACGGAAGTTGAGACCCTGAACAAGTCTCAGATTGAGAACATTGCCTCTTCCCTGGGTAAGAGACTGTTCACAGGGGGCCATTAGGTCTAATGGGATCAGAGGGAGTTGGTGAGAATTTAAGGACTCGGCTCTCTAGGTAAAAAATTGCACCATGCACGTTCCCATAGGGGATGTGAGTGAAAGAAAGGAAAAAAATGAATTTGCTTTCATAAGCCTTGCTAAAATGTGCCCTTAGAGCCAATCTTATTCTTATTGTGTGGGCGATTTCTTTCTTTCTTTCTTTTTTTTAAAATGAGACAGGAGCTTACCATGTCGTCCAGACTGGCCTTGAACTCATGGCGATCCTCCTACCTCAGCCACTTGAGTGCTGAGAGGGATCTATCACCACACCCAGCTTTTTCTTTTTTTTTTTCTTTTTTTATTTGCAGCACTGGGAATGGAACCCAGAGCTTGGCATGTGCCAAGCAGATGCTTTACCGCTGAGTTATATCCCCAGCCCTTTTTATTTGCGTTTTCAGATTTGTCTTGCTAAGTTGCCCAGGTTGCCCTTGAACCTGTGATCCTCTTGCCTGCACTCCCCCGATAGCTAGGATGCTGAGTACACTACTGGGTCTGGCCCTCAGTCCAGAGGCTCAAAGCCATCTCTGTTGTGGCTGGCTGTAATCACCGGTCCTGCAGGAGTGCCTCCGTGAGGCAGATCTTTTCCTTTTTTCTCTGCCCTTCCACAGTGGGGTGACAAGGTGACTGTTGCCCTCTGGCTGGCCTGGTCCCTACCTGTACTTGGAGACTGTTTTGACATTCCAGAGGGAAGACCAGGGGAGCAAGAACAGGTGTCCCTGTGCCCAGGGTGGTGGCGAGCTTTGCCTACAGATGTCTTTGCAGGTGTGGGCCACACGGGTCAGTGGGAAGCAGGCCTTGGTTTCTTCCTCCACGACACTTGATTGAGCATCTGCCCCCTTGCGTTTCATAGCTGAGAGGTGACCCTGTAAGGCACCCGTCCCCCCACAGCTCAACAGCGTCGGCACCTAATCTCAGCTCAGCACACCCAAATGCAGAATTGTGTTTGTCCCTTAGAGTGGGAGTATCTGTTCCACCGTCAGGGATTGTTGGTCTTGTGAAAAGATTGACCAGACTTCTTTCCCACGGCATTTATAAAGCAAGATCCAGTTCCCTGGGTCCCCAGGAAAAATTGCCATTGTTGGGCTCAGGCTCCGTCCCTGCCTGCCGCAGGTGGTGCTGACCATGTCCCTGATGGCGTCCTTGTCGTGGGTTCCGACCGTGTTGGGGGGCTGGTTACTTGTTGGCGCTTTTAATATTAAACAGGGGCAAAATACTGTTTGGATTGAGGCATTATGCCCGCTGAGTTGTGATATTACATCTATCATCTTGTTCAAATAAGTAGCGCCGTGTCTGTGTGTCGGAATGAATAAATAAAACTGTTGCGGCAGGCAGGGAGGATGGGCTGGCGAGTGAGGCCCAGGATGAGCTTTTCTGGCTTTGAAACGCCCTTGCAAAGAAGTGAAGAAAATGTCCCAGCCCACAATGAGTCTTTTTAATCGGTCGAGCCTTACCCTCCCACCCCAAGAATACGCTGCCAGCAGCGTCCTTTATTTAGTTGGCATTGGTTTTTATTGACCCTGATTGAATTTGAAATTGTAAGGCAGAGAGAGGATTTGCAAAACATTTGAATACATTTTGTTCACAGTAGTGTTTTGTAACTTGGAGGAATTTATCTTTTTAGCCAATCAGGTTAAGGTCAGTACATTAAAAAAAAAAAACTTAAAAAAAGATCGCAACCCTGAATGAATAGCTGTCTTGTAGCTTTGTCCCCTTTTCAGGGAAAACGAGAAATGTTAAGCCTGCCCTTCACTCACTTGTAGACGTAGGCTAGCGGTGACAATTGGACAGCGGAGCTTTTGAGCCGGGCTGTGACAGGCCCCGAGTACACGGACGTAACGGGTGCTGTGTCCTTCCTGTCCCTTCAGCCTCGCAGACTGAGGTCCCCACTGCAGCCCTGCAGGAGCTGACCTACAGACGCTCACTGCGGGTGGCCCTGGATGTTTTGAATGAGGGCAGCGGTTTGAGTTGGGAAAGCACCTCAAGGAGAAATGGATCTGCTTGGTGGCGAAGGGAGAAGGAGCCCACTGAAGCAGCCTCTTCGCTACGCAACACGCTCCGTTCTTCCTTCCATGAAGATGTGTCAGCCTATCCTGGGGAGAAAGAGGCTGAGGTCAAAGTGGATCACAAGAAAAGGCCAGGGAAAAGTGAGACCCCAGGAGCCCTGTTGGCTCCAGCCGGCCCTCAAGATGGGAGTGAGTGGGACGCAGGTCACACTCTCACCAGGAAGCGGGGTAGGAGTTTGGCCCAGAGGTCTGGCCAGTGCCAGGAGGCACCTGCTCCTTCTGGGGCACAGAGCAAGGAGCAGTGCGTAGGCCAGGCCTCGCTGCCCCAAGCCCAGGATGACGATCTGTGTGCCCAAGCCGAAGGACACGACCCCGGTTTGCCATCAGGCAGCCTCACGTTGGTCCCGGCTCTGGACAGGGCTGGAGGGCCCCCTGCGAAGAGGATGCACCTGAGGCTACCTGCCACACAGCTGGAGCCCGAGCTGTCCTCCAAGCCACGACCCTGGGAGTACATGACCCTGCGGAGCACGTCCACCAGCCCCTGTCCCTCAGATACTGCAGTGGAGGACACGCAGTTCTCTTTTCTCCAGGATAGTGGCAGCGACGGGCTGGAAGAAGGTAAAATGTATGGGGCAGCTGCCTGCCCGGCTGGGTGGGGAGCTAGAGCTGGGCTCTGCCAGGCCAGACTGGCAGGCGGGCACCGGGGTATTTTTAACCAAATCGTAATGAAAGCATTACCAGAATAGATCGAGAGCAGAGATTTCTCATTCCTTTGTGTTTGTCTCCCCACTGAGCTATAATTACTTCCAACTTCTCCCAAATATTTGTTTTTATTTTTGTTTTGGGCTGGAGGTGGGGGAGCCCAGTGTGGGCTGCTGTGAACCTGGCCTGCGTCTGGCCCCCAGGATTCCATCCTTATTCTTTTAACTCTTGCACCACTTGAATGTCTTCCCCTAAATGAGGCAGGACAGGTTGAAAGGATGGAAAGGCCCAACTTGAACTCCCACACCATGGCCCTGGGTGTGCTTCAGGGTGCGTGCTGGCGTTTTCCATCTTAACCTTACAGGGTCTCACTTACTCTTGAAGTGTTAATTCAGAAATCCTAACTGCTGCAGAGGACAGGGTTGTGCTGCCCTCCGTCCTGAGGCCGTGTCCCTTACCCTGCCAGGCGAGGCAGGCGCTTTGTAGTCAGCCCTGGGGTCTGGGGACCCACTCTCTGTGGGCTCTTAGTGCTTTGGGCTGTGAAGGAACTGCAGCAAGACAAAAGGCATTCCCATCCAGAGCTGCTGGCCTCATGGCCTCCCCTCCTTAGGGCATGAAAGGCCATCCCTGTCTCTTATCTCTTGTTTATTTTTCTTGAAAATGCACTTTGGGGCTTGGGCCCTTGCCCCACATGCACAAGGTCTAGAGTTCCATGCACAGCACCGAAAATAGAATGCATGAGCTGCACTTGAACCACGGCGCCTTCTGGATTGCGGGTGGCAGGGGATCTTTTGCTTTTACACTGCTGTAGCCCAGGTGCCTTGCAGTGTCCTCTTGAGATTCCTCTCCCGAGGATAGTAGTGCAGCGCAGTGACAGTTACCTCACGTTATTGGCAGACCTTCAAGCTTCTCAGGAGCTCGTGGAGTTTAATTCCAACAACTCCATCATGGAGGAAGAGGAGGAGGAGGAGGAGGAGGAGGAGCCTCCAAGAATCCTTTTGTATCACGGTAAGAGAGGACTGGAGTGCGGGCCTCAGGTTGGGACAGTAACGCAGATTGGGACTGAATCCACATAAATGCAGGCCAGTGTCCTCAGAGTGCTTCTGCCATGTCCCAGAGAGGTCCCTACCATCTCGTTTGTTTCCTACTGAATGGAGCCCTAGTGGGGTCACTGAGCAGCTCTGAGTTTTCCGTGCTACACAAAGAGAAGAGAGGGTTCCCCGAGAGAGAGGCCAGCACCGGCCAGCAGCTTGTCTGCCTGCAGCGCAGGCCTTCCTGTGCCCTCTTTAGGAAGAGAGCAGCCGAGGAAGAGCAGGGCTCTGCCGCCCTCCTTTGGGTGTGTCTGCACACTGCTGCTCCACTGCCAGCCGTCTTGCGATAGTGTGGGGACAGCTCTGTCTTTGTACCCCTCCCACAAGCTGCATTGCTCCAGAACCACAAGGGCAAAAAGTGCTGGGCTCAGAAGGCCAGCCAGTTGGGGCAGGGGGCCATGGTGGAACCGAGTGCCTTTGTAGGTGTTTCCTTCTTTACCTGAGGCAACAGTTACCTCCAATTTGGAGAGAGTTACAGATTCCACGGTGGTGTAGAAGCAGTGCAGGGTGGTCTGGCAGGTCAGTCACCGGTGTCCCCCATTGGAGACACCCGCAGAGCTGCAGCCCCATGCGCTACACATGCATGTGGGATGTGGGCGTGCTGTGTAGCCTTTCCTTTGTTCAGACTGCTGGGTGCTTGTCATTAAATGAACAATCCCAATTCTCTTTTTTTCCCATGAACTGCTAACTCAGACTTTTTTTTTATTTTTTAATTTTGCATTGGTACATGATCTGATTGTTCTTAGTGGTGCCCGGTTACCCATTTGTTACCAGGGCAGTGGGTCATCCTGTACTCAGCCCTCTCTCGGCAGCCCATCCCTGCCTGTCCCACAATGGTGGCTGTTTCCACCCACCTGCCGTGGCCTTCTGGGGTATCATACATCTCGTGGATTCTCCTGAGTGGACTATGTTAAACAGGGAAGGGCTCTGTGACTTCTGCCACCAGCCAGGATCAGGGTGACCGGGCACAGCTTTACACCTGCAGCATTTTGCAGTTTCCTCCTGTCAGAGCCAGAACCAGTCTCTGCTGTCAGGGGGTCTTGGGTGTCACCTGTTGGGTGGGCCTGCCCCTGAGCACTGGCCACAGTCCGGGTCTATGCCGGACCCTAGGGCTTGGAAAAGCCTTGTATTTTCACAAGGTGATCTCCCTACCCTGGGTCACAGCGTGTCTTTCCTGCTTCGCTTCCCTTTTCATGTGGCTTTTATTTTTTATTTCACAGACCTCTTGGGTTTCCACAGGCAAGTAGGGCAGCTTCCTCCCTCTCCTTCCTGGTCAGAGAGCCATGGCCTCGTGAGCCTGGGAGTTTCCGAGGCTTTCCGCTGGTTTCCTGTGGCTTTTAAACTTTTAGAGTATTCACTTATTCTGGGGTTTCTTTTTCTCTCTTATTTTTCCTGTAATGTATTTTGTTTTTTGAAAGAGGGTTTTACTGCCTCAGCCTCCTGAGTGCGCCGTCCCTCCTGGGATGACATGTTTACCACCGTGCCTCGCGTGGGACTTTGTGGGTGCAGAAAATTTTGTTTGCAAGTAATTTTGTGATTACTTTATGACTTAAATAATTTTCCTCCCACTTTAAGACCCTCATTTCTCAGTTATGAATATTCCAAATGAACTTCTTAGGCCTGGCTCTAATTATTTGCCATTAGCTGATTTCTGTTTTATCCCACACCTACACAGCGCCACGCAGACCCAGTGTCGCCTGTCGTGGGCTCTCACAGCTGTGCCCCCAGTGACACGGGGTGTAGCACTGCCTCAAAGAGGCTTTTGACCTCCTGGAAGAATTGTGTTAAAATTGGGCTTAAATAGTGTCAGAACTATTTTTTTTTTCTCTCTCTAGCTGTTGTGCTTGTGGATTTGACTTGTGTTTTTTCTTTTTCTTTTTTTAATTCTAGAACCGCGCTCATTTGAAGTAGGAAT
>NDGN011482194.1:0-14458 GCA_002564285.1 Tympanoctomys barrerae
AAATGGAAGTTCGGTAGATGGTGGGAGGGAGAGGAAGAGGGACAGAGGAGGAGGGGGTGGATGCGTGGTGCAGCCCAAAGACGTGGTACATTGGGAGAGCAGGAGAGCACACGGCTAAAATGTAGAGGATGGAGGTGGCCAGCGAGAGCCAAAGCTCAGCACAGTGCAGCGACTGATTTAGTGTGTGCTGAAGAGTGTGCACTTTCTTCTGGGGGCAGCAGAAGACAGGCAAAGGTGTGAAAGGGAGCATCACTCCTGGAGATGGGCTTGGGGGAGAGCGTGGTGAGGAGCAGGCAGGGAGCGCTGGTATATTTTGCTGGAAAATCGCAATGGTCTAAGCTAAGGCAATGGCAGTGACTATGGAAAACACTGGAAAGATCCCAGAAATATTTTTTAGAAAAAGTGGACAGATGGCTCCTGGCAGCATTTCCACCCCTTTTGGGACAGAATGTGCCGGTGTGCTGTGCAGGACCCACCTCATCTCAGGCCTCCTTCCCAGCCCGCAGGTAGAGGTGACATTTAGCAGTGCCCCTAAGGGCCACTTTCGTCCACATGGCTGCTCTGTGGGCGGCTAGGCACCGACAGTGGGAAGCAGAGGGCTGGCCAGCAGTGATAGCAAGCGAGCGTGTCTCCCGAAGCCAGGACTTGGCTTTCAGCCTCCAAACAGAGCCACCTTCCTCCCACCACCTCTGAGCACTGAGGTGTGCCAGTGGGTGGGGTGGGGGCAACCTAATGGTATTTTTGGCCATGTTTACTCATGCAGAGAAAGATCATGGTCAGCAACAGGGAAGCATTGATACTTATTCCCTTTTTCCTGCAGTGCCACTTGCTTGAGCTACTCTGGGACAAACTGAAGAAATGTTCCGTCCTGATGGGACTGTTTTACCAGACAATCAATCTGTCAGATCCTGGGAATCTCTTCTCAGCCATCACCCTGTATCGATCTTGTCCCCTCTGCAGGACTGGGGACTACTTGTGGCTTGAGGATGGGGTGTCCTGTCCCCTTCCCTCCCCTCGCCTCATGGGATCTATCACTTATAATGATGTTTTCCCAGGGTCTGTTCATTGTGGTCATTTCTGAACTCTTTCTGGGCCACCCACATGAACATCTCAGAAAGTATACACCTGCCGCCCTGAGCCACACAGAGTGTGGCCCCTAGGAGGCCAGCTTTGGTGCTGTGGGTGGGTATTTTGGAAGGGCAAGGCCTGTATCTTCCAGTGCCTGAGGGCTACAAGCCCAAGCCTCTGGTGGTTGTCCATCTGAAATCACTCCCTGCTGGCTTTTACTTGGGGCTCCAGGAACTTCTCACCTTCTACTCACACAACCTCTCTCTTCCAGCCCACAGAAAAGACCACAGTAACCCCAAGGTATGGGAGTTTGGCTTCTGAATGTCTCCCAGAGGCCTGTGGTGCTACTAAGAGGTGCTGGAGCCTCTAGGAGGTGAGGCCTAGTGGGAGGAAGGTAGGTCACTGGGGTGTGCCTTTTAAGGAAACTCGGGGATTCTGGCCCCTTCCTGTTGCTTGTTTTGCTTCCTGGCTTCCACAAGGTGAATAGGCTTGCACCTCTGCCCTGATATACTGTGCTGTCCCTACCCCAAAGCAGCAGGGCTGAACAATAATGGACTGAAATCTCAAAACTCTGAACCAAAGTAAACCTTTTATCTTTTAAGGTATTTTGGCACTGTCACAGAAAGTTGGTAATATACCACCTGATCCCCAAGAGTGGCTTCTTCCTTTCGCTTCTCCACTCTCTTCATGGAGTCTTTTGTTTTGTTCTTCTTGAATAGTCCAGGCTTTCCATTCTTGGCTGCAGAATTATTTCCCAGCAACCAACCCCTCAGAGTTTTGAAAGAGTCACTGTCCCTCTCTGAGGCTTTGGACCTAGTGGCTTTGCTGAGAGTAGCTACTGTGAGCTATCAAAACCTATAGGGGTTCAAAGGCTCTCCCCTGGGAAAGAAGAGTGTTCAAATCTGCAGCTCTAAAACCAACCTTCCATGAGCCCTCTACCCTCTGTTCTTTGAGGAAACTTTTTCAGAGGTAAAGAATTCTCCCTTAGTCTTTGGTGTGGGACTTGGCTTCTGTTGATGTGGATGAAAGTACACAGTCACTTGGTTTTTCTAAAACTTTGTACTTGAGTCACCTTACTTAGAACATCCTTGAGGTCATTGGAGTAGGAATGGTTACAGCTACTTTGGGACTGTCTCATGGAGCTTGTGGAGAAGGACTGATGTGGTAGGGTGCAGTGAGAGTGCGGGTTTACTTTCCTTGTTATCAACCTCGTGAAGTGTACTTTGAGCTTCACCACAGAAAGAAGGCCGATGAAGAGGCTTCATCCTAGCTTTGGGCCCCATCCTGAGGGCTTCTGAGACCCAGCTGCGACAAGCCTGTCAGGAGCAGTGGTGTGGGCATAGCCATGAGCCTGATAGATGGGAGGCAACACCTCCTGAAAGCTTGGTTTGCATTCCTGGTTCTCCAGCTCTAGACCTTCTCCTTGCTCCTTTCTTCTGTGGTTCCTTTTTTCAGGTTCTTGTGTGTTTGAGAGCTGGTTTGACCTCAGTGTCTGAGAAATCAAAACAAGAGCCCTTCTTTCCACGGGAGGAGACCCTAGCCCTGGAGGACTCTGTCCACATCTTCTGCAGAATCTTCAAGGCTCAAGGCCATCAGCAGAGGGAGATGTGGGAACCCATGAGGTAGTGGCTTGGTGGCGTGCTCCTCACTGCTTCTTTCTTATCATTTTTTGTCATTTGCAAAAATCGTACTGTACCATTTTTCATCTGGTAGCATTCCTTCCAAACTTCTAAGCAGGTTGTAAAATCAGCAGAGAGCTGTCTATGTGAACTATGCTTTATGCACTTGGTGATCCCAAGTGTAAGAGCCGCATGTTCCTGGAGTTGTGCCAGGCTGTGGGGGCCCAGAGTTTGCCTTCACCCTTCTGAGAGCCTGGCCTAATGCTCTAGGAGCCTGGAAGATCGCTCTAAAGCAAAGAGGATGTGGTAAATGCTGTAGAAAGTCTCTGGATAAAAATCTACAAGAGCTCAGAGTATAAGAAATTACTTTCAGACAAAAGACCTTTTATAGTTTTATGAGCAAGACTCTGAAAATAGTATGTTAATGATAGCATGTTCCTAGAGGGCTTATTGCTGTTATTACTGGGAAGGAAGGGATTAATTCATGGGCCATATATTATCTGAAGTGCATCTTAAAAATGGCTATGAATAATTTGGATACAAGGGACAGGCATTTATCTGTCTGTCCATGTTATCATTGGCAATTACTATGGACCTGAAGCAGACAGAAGGACTTAGGAGTCCTACCTGACTGGATGTGCTGTTCACTTAATGGGCTTAGGACATAAATTTAAACAAAAACAGCTCATAAGTACAGATAACTCACATCAAAATTGCTGGTGTGTAAAATGGTTGGTTCAGGAGACCTAGGATGCAATGGTACAATGGACGAAGCTATGCAGAAGAGGCAGAAAATGGTACTTAAAAGTAAAGTGTGGCCTTCAGAGGTGAAAACATGATGTAAACTCCAGGCAACTCAGCAACCAAGTGAAGATTAGAGTCCCTCACACAAGGTATAGAAATGAAATCACTGCCTCTGTATGAGGGTTAGCAGGTTGACCTGAATTCTCAAACTCTTTCTCCTATTTTTACCCTTGCTAGTACCAGCACATATACCCAGCTTCTTAGCTCCATCTTGAGCACCTGGGCCTCACCCACACATTTTCTGTACCATCCACTCCCCAGAGAGCCTGGAATGTTGGCCTCTGCAGAAATTGTATCCCCTCTCATTTGGGTTCTTATTACCGTGTCCCCGACATGGTTTACATCAGTTCTACAAATACTGTGAGACTCCTCTACCTTTGATTTCCCACACCTAGCTTTTCCCTCCTCCTGCCATTCCACATGACCAACCTAGCCTGACCACTGAAGCCATGTGGAAATGACATCAAGGTAGAGTCCCATGAGGAGGATGTTGTGCTTGTCTAGGTGGCAGCTGTAGCGAGCTCCGGCAATGGTAGTTGTAGTGACACAGAGAAAGGAGAGAGGATCCGGTATGAATTTCAAAGGTGACATCAGTGGGACCAGATGGTTAACTGTCTGTGGAAAGGCTGGGGTCAGAGAAGTTTGTGATAGTAGTAGCTTATATGAATCTGGGTAATGGAGGTGGACCAGGTGTGGAAGTGAGGTGGGGCATGGTCAAAGTGGATTCAAATATGTGAGTTTGAGTAAGTCAAGAGACAGGTAAAGAATTGGCTTATTGGTTTGGGATAAGGGGAGTTTAATTCAGCCAATGGGTTATAACATCATTTAGATCAGATTGTAAATATCTTAGAGGTGTGTGTGTGTGTGTGTGTGTGTGTGTGTGTGTGTGTTTGACTAAACAGTGTGAGCTCTCCACTGAATACAACAAGGTACATTGAACCTCTTTCTGTCTGACTAGGGAGGGGGGAAGATGAGAACAGTGGAGAATGAGGCATCATGTGGGCAGAAACAAAGTCCTTCTGGAAGAGATATCCTCCTTTCTTTAGCCATTGTCAAAAAGGGGACTGTGGCCCTTCTGTTAGTTCAGCCGTGAGACAGGGGTGTGTACCTGTCAGAAAGGTTCTGAACTCCATTGTGAAAGTGGCCCAGTGTTTATGGAGCTGAACTGGAACGTAGCTAATTGTGCACAACTTCATCAGTACTGTCCGCTGGCCTTGTTACTATTCCTGCCTCTGCCTAGAGCCCTGTTCCAGAAAGTCTGTAAACAGACTAAGCATGCTCAAGTGCTTCACAGCTCCTACAACTTTCCCTAGCCTGCCAGGCCTCACAAGATATATTTGTTCTTTCAAGTGAAACAGTAATGCTGGCTTTCTAGATTCAGGAGTTCAAGGATTTCTATTGCTAGAAAGTAAAGCAATGAAAGCCCTTCTGAATGCTCTTCTGCTTGGACTGATCATCTGAACGTGTCCAGCCTGAGTCAGGCAGGTGCACTGAGCAAGATACTACACCAAATGCTACTTGCTGAGCTTTCTTGGCCCTTGAGTGGAGATTGCTCTCAGAAAGTCTGATTTCCTTCTAGATACTTCTCTATTTTTTTCTTTTTCTTTCTTTTTTAAAATGTATTTGGTACAGGGTCTCACTACACAGCTCAGACTTGTAGTGATCCTCCTGTTTTCAGCCTCCTTGGTGCTGGGATTACAGGCCTGCACCACCGCACCAAGACTCAGACAGCTCCGTGCACCCTTGGGGCGGGGCATGTGGGCCTGCAGATTGAACCCTGGTCCCTGCACTTGCCAAATCAGGTGCTTAGTCCACTGAGCTATCTCGCTGGCTCTTTTCTATTTTTTGAAATGTTTTATGTTCATGTAATTTTTTTTTCAAATCTGTCTTTGCTCTCGCATTGCACCTCTGTATGAGCCGAAAAGGAAGGCACACATTTCCCCTTGTGTACCACTGTGTTCTTAGGCACAGCGCAGTGCCTTGCAGGCAGCAGGCATGTAGACTTAAAGAATTATACTAATATGGTCATTTACTCCTCGCCTGAAGCTTCGCCCCTCCCCCACTGGATAACACCTGACACAAACCTGACTGTGACCCATGTCTTTGCTGGTATTAGCTTTGGGAAAATGAAACAGTGTTCCACAGTTTAGGCCTTAGGGTTTCAGAGATGGGCTTGAATTCTCTTCTGCTTGTGTAAATATCTGCGTGATCCCTGGCAAGTGAAGTTTCTTTTTTTCTTTTTTCTTTTTCTTTTTCTTTTTTTGGTGGAACTGGGGATTGAACTCAGACCCTTGCGCTTGCCGGGAAGCACTTATTCCACTGAGCCATCTCCCCGGCCCCAGAAGTTTCCTACCTCACCTCAAAGCTTTGTCATGAAGATCAAATGAAGTCACAAATGTACACTGCATAGTAGGAGTCGTGGCCCAACAGCTAGTGGCAATTAAGCACAAATATATTTTGAGAGACTGTTTTTGCTATTGTTCTTTCACATCAGTGGTCCACAAATTTTTGGTCTTGAAATGCCTTTGTGATTTTTAAAAGCTATCAAAAATCCTGAAGAATGTTTGTATGAAATATATATGAAATATATAAATATACATTTTATCTCAACACTGCTTTAGAAATTAAAGCTGAGAAATTTAAAGTTATATATTGAAATCACTTGAAAATGAGAGCGGTGCTCTCACTACACGTTGGCTATCCAGTGATACAACTCGGCCCCTGGACTTCATTCAGGGCACAGTGATGAGGGAGATGGCTGTGCTTGCTTTCGTCACCTGAAGTTTGCAAACAGAAGGGTTTGTGAACTGAAGCATGACTGTATTTTCCAAAACAAAAGTGTTGAGCCTGGACTTGTTTCACATTTTTCAGGTTTCTCCAGTCGGACTGTAATGGATGACAGGATGACAGCTGGACCCCTCTGTCCAGGGACAGTCCTGCATCTGTCCCTTGCAGTGTCATATCCTATGTGGTCCTGCAAGCTCTGCTCACTGTCCACTTTAGATAAGCAGAGGGAAAAGGACAATGCAGTCTTTAAAAAACTTTGAGACTAATTTTGACTGTGAAAACACCTTGAGTGGATATCAAGTCAATTTCTTGGTCAGGATTTTTTTTTAAATGCATTTGGTTGTTACAAGGTTTCACTATGCAGCTTGGACTCCTAATGACCCTCCTATGTTTCAGCCTCCTCAGTACTGGGATTACAGGCATGCACCACTACACTCAGACTTTGGCTGGCTCAGCCTGCCCTAGGGGTGGGGCAGGCACAGCACAAGTTGTCGAACCACAGTCCCTGCACTTGCCTAAACTTGCCTAAGCATGTGCTTTAGTCCACTGAGCTATCTCACCAGCCCTTTGGTCACACTTTTGAGCACTGCTGTTTTACATACTGGGTCCACAGAGTGGGGTTGCAGTTCAGGTATTTGGGGCTATTCTATACAAGGCAATTAAAATAAAACAAAACTTTTTGAACTGTGACCTGGAAATCACCATTAGACTCCTTGAGCCTGTGCATCCTCAGCGCATTTGTCCTCCTTCAAGACCCAGCCACATGCCAAGTGCCTTCTCAGCGGTGCCTTCTTTTCCCCTCTAGTCTCTACTTCATTGTCCTGCCTCATCACTCCACACTGAAGTAGTAACCCCAGGATATTGCAGTTAGGTGTGATAATGTGTTATGAAAGCAGGAGCACTCTGGAGCCATCTGGATCTGGCTGCAAATTCTAGCTAGCCTGCTGGAGGGCACCTGGAAAGGGATGTTGACAGCAACCCATCAGGATGTCTTGTAGCGCTGGTTGGGAATGATGTTCCTTACTTAGGGCAGCCTCGATCACAGTGCAGGCTAAGCAGCGAGTTGTGTCCCCTCCTATGCATCTCTGCCAACTCCCCTTAGCTACCATCGAGCCTCCTGCCCTCCTCCTCAACCTCCTGCCCAAAGCGGAAACTGTGTTTACTGGTCACTGCCTCTCAAGTCATGCTCTTAGTCTTCTGTGTCTTATTTTTTAACATGTAAGACACTAGAGTGAAAAGCCATGCCAAGTAATGTTTTTGTACCACCCATGGGGCTGTCTGTAAAGACGTGTTGATTTGTGTAGATAATGAAAGGCCATATGTTCTGTCCTTGCCAGGTAAACAGTATAGTGAGATGACATTTCTAGAAGGAAATGTCATTTTTATAAAGTGATACTGTATTATGCACAGGTAACTATTATCTGGCAAATCACCTCTACTGACAACAGAAACCTACCACAAACACATCTCTTTAACAAGGGAGATTTCCAAGTCTTTGCGAGGCAGGCATAATTTGAATATTGTTCAATACAAAGCAACTCAGTGGAAAATTTAAAAAAGAACGTACTGCTTTAAAGCTCTTTAGGAAGGCATCGACCTAAGCCAGGTGTTCCTGGAAGAGGCAGCTGAGGCGTGTCGTCCCAGCCGGTCCTCCGAGGAAGCCTGTTTTTCTTAGACCCCGTGCATTTCTTGGAATGCGGGCTCACTCTCTTACTGTTTATGCCTCTGAGCTTCTTCTATAGCATAACCTTCTGTAAATTGCTCTGAACAGCAGGAAGCGAAAGTCCAGAAAAAGAAACTTTCCAGAGCAGGTTTTGGTTTCTGCTCTTCTGGGTGCCGTGCTCCTCCCTTCAGCTGTCCCAGAGCAAGAGAGTATGCAGGGTCCGTCACCTCTTTAGAGTTGGGAGGGAGAAGCATAGAAAGAGCAATCGAAATCCAGATTACGATCTTAGCAATGTATTCTGTATTGTATAAAAAACATAGTAGGGTCCTTGTCTGCTTTCACACCCTATGAAGCCGCAAGCCCTGCTGAGTTATGTGGCTGGAGTATTGCTGTCATATATGCAGGACATAGTTCATTTTCTTGCCTACCCATGTCAGGGATTGCAGAATGTCTGAGATGAAAACAGTTTCTAAAGTGGCTCCATCTGTCTTACTCTGTTTTCTTTGCTATGACAAAATACCAGAGGCTGGGTGCCTTATGAATAAATAAGAGATTTCCTTAGCCTGTAGTGCTAGAGATTCAAGAGTGTGGTGCAAGCATCTGCTTGGCTCTGGCAAGGGCCTGTGGCAGATGGTACCACAGTGGTGGGAGCATTTGAAGAAAAGAGCATATGGCGAGACAGGAAGCAGGAGACCAGGAGGGAGCCAGGCTGGCTGTGTTTCTAACAACCCATTTGTATGGGAACTAATCTACCTCTCTCATATCTGGCCCATTCCACAAGGCCAGCAGTGATTCCTCCTGAGAAAGTCCGCGACAAATCCCCTCCAGGTAGGCCTTTCCTCATCTAGTTTCTCCACCTCAATATCACCACATGGGGACCACGCCTCCCACACACAAACCTGCAAAAGATCACTCCGAGCACACCCAGACCCCACAGAACCATCCAGCCTCATGCCTCCTAGTGGACTCCATCACCAATTCAGTTACAGTGAGTAACTGCTTGTCTTGACTTTAAAGAGTTTTGAGCTGCACATTCTACAATTGTCTGTATGTGTTTATTTTTGGGTCTAGCCCATTCATTTCTGTCCCCTGCTGCTGACCTAGCAGGTTTCTTTGCTTTTTTCCTGCTGAAGGAAACACAGCTGGCAGACCCCTCCCCATAATGGTCCTTCATTGGCTTCAAGCCCAACCTGCTGTTGTCCTGTAATCCAGATCTCTACAGTCGAATTGGCCTTTGAGGCACCAGGGTGTGAGCTCGTACTGTGCTGGCTTAGTGAGGGCCTACTTGTCACTACAGTATGAGTACAACTTCCAAGACCACAGAATTCCCCCCAGAGGAGCAGACCATCCCATTTAAAGATGTAGAACCAGTCACAGACGAGTATGTGTTGGCCAAGAATGAATAAACTTGTTTAGAACTGTTCCAGGAACAGACTGGAGGGGAGGTCACATGCTGCTGCCAGTTGCCCCTGGAGGAAGATGGCACGCTGTGGTTGTCCTGCCATGCACATTCCCTCCATGAGGGGCTGGACATGGAAAGCCGCATTTGTTTTCTTCTTTTCTTTCTGTTGTTCTTCTTTCCTTCTCCCACCTCCCTTTTTTCCCCATTCTTCCTTCATAACTTCTTCCTTTGTATATCAGGTTACCTTGCATTCTCTTAAAGCAAGTTGTGTTTCACCTTGGGATGCTGAACACTAGGAGAGCACAATGTCCTACTGCCTGGTTGCTAGGGAGGAGCTACCCAGCCTTCTGGCAAAGACCTCTATTTTCAGCCTGTTATTCTTTCAAATGTAAAATAAATCCACTTGATGTTCTAGAGTCCAGGACTCAGATTTTCCCCTAGTTTTTTTTTTCTCTGTCAGATTTTATTCCTCAGCCAGTCTATGGTATGGACAGCAAAAACAAATGTGAAAAACCACCAGTCTCCTTTCAGCATGTTTTGGATGTAAGGGATTTGTCAGGAAACATTAAGGGCACCAACTTCCCACTTTATTGGTTGGTTAGTTTAGGTCAGGGTGTTAGGATTAAGGACTGGGAAAATCAGTTTCTGGGCTTGTCTTTTTTTTTTTTTTTTCTTTTTTTTTTTTGTATTTTAGGGAAGGGTCTATAGGGTGTCAGGGTCTCACTACTAGATCAGACTGGTAGTGATCCTCCTGTTTACAGCTTCCCAAGAGCTGGGATTACAGGTGTGTGCCAACACACCAAGTCTCTATTGCTTGTCTCAGCATTCCACGGGTGGGGCTGGCACAGCAGGGGATAGAACCCCTGGCTCCTGGGCCTGCTTGCAGGTGCTTTAATCCACTGAACTACTTGGCCAGCCCTCTGGGTTTATCTTTATTTGGTAATTTAGTTCCCTTGTGTAAAATGGGAAAGCATGGTCCTATCTTCATGTCTAAGAATGGGCTGGGTGCATAGAGACCAGTGGCATAGACACTCTTTCATGTGCAATTCATATTCAATGTTTTCTCACATGTTATGCTTATGATAAGTAATGCCAGGTGAAACAATGTCTGAAATTTTTTAAAATGCACTGAATAGGATTAGTGGTAGAATTCACATGACATGCTGCAAGTGAAAAGATTCATAACTTGGAGACGATATAATAGGATCTACCTAAAATAAAACATACACAGAGAGAACAGTTTTTTAAAAAATGAACATAGCATTAGTGAGTTATGGCACAACTTCAGGGACCACTAAATGTGCAACTGGGGTCTTCAAAGGACAAAAGAGAGGTGAAGAGCAGAAATAATGTGTGAAGAAAATAAAATTTTCCTAATAGTGGAAATTATGCACTCATAGATGCAGAAACCTAGAAAATTCTAAGCACAAGAAACATGGAAAAACAAATTGCTCAAAAGCAATGATAAGTAGTTGCTAACTTTTGAACTACAACTTGAGCTCAGACCACACCACACTAGTCCTATCCCTGTGAGATGAGTGATTCTCAAGGCTCTGAACTGCTCCTGTGTTATCACCAGGTGAGACTGGGGGTGGCCTCTCTTGAGGTGGGAGCGGTGGACTTCCCCATTCCTGCCAGCTCCAGGATTTCTGCAGCCTTCTGGAGGATTGTGTATTTTTCCAGGAACTCCTTTCCTTCCTCTCTTCCAGATTTTGGATAAGTACCTCTTGGCCATGGTGCTTGGCTATTTTGACATGCCAACATGAAGCCCAGCAAATTAAAAAAAAATCTTAAAAAAACAATGATAGAAAATATGTTACATATCAAGAAATGAAGACACCAGGTTTTTTATTAAAACAATGCAAGTAAAAGACAATGGAACACCATTGTTAAAGGTACCAAATGAAAAAAAAATAATACTGTTAACCTAGCATTCTATGCCTTGCAAACATATCTTTCAAAAATAAAAGGGAAAAGAAAAAAAATGATGAGGGAAGAAGGAAAAAATGGGAACAAAACTTGTAAATAAGGAGGGGAAGAAGGATGGAAGAGAAGGTATAGGAATGGGTAAAAAAGAGAATCAAATTATATCGTACAGGTATAAATTCCCCATAATGAATGTGATCATTATATGTACCTAACATGTATCAATAAACTTAATTTTTAAAAAGATAAAGGCATTTCTGACATTCAAATACTGAGCAATGCATTCTAAATAGATTAGCGCTGTGAACACAGAAAGTGGCAGTGGGTGAAAATACAGACCTAAGTAAAGTGATGGAGAGAACAGCCACTTCTCTCCCTGAATTCTCTCCATCTTTTGCAGACCGCCTGCTTCCCAGCAGTCCAGAGACCTCCACTTTTGACCAACTCCTGGCTTGAATCTGCAGCATTCTGATCGCCTCTGACACAGCATCCCTCTTCTCCTTACAGGAGTGTGCTTACTATCTGAAGCCTCTAGGAACCTATGAGCTCCCCAAGAGCAGGAATCCCAAAGGACTAGATGCTGATAACTGGTAGATCGTTAGCAATCATCAGATGCTTAATGTGTGGATCGGTGTTCATGGAAGAGGTACCAAGATAGGAGGGGCTCTGTCAGGGATATTTCTAAAGTAAATCCAGTTAGGGCTTGTCATGGTTGGCCATGGGGTGGTCGAATCCACTTTATTGTTGTCCAGACTTTAGCCATTTGTGATCCCCTTTTTCTGTATCCAAGTTCAACTATATTACTATTAATATTACTGCTTAAATTAATTAGGACAGTTTGCCTCAGTATATTGACTAGTGCTATGATAAATGGGGAACTATTGGTGAGGGTGGTGACTGCCTGCCCTGGGGGGATGGGAAAGCTTTGCTATCCTTTGCATGCATGAGTGAAAAAAGGAAACATCACTGAGTGCTGAGGCATTTCCTGAGGCAAAACCCTGGGAAAGACTGTACCCAGTAGAAAGCTGGTTCTGGAGGAGTAAAATTCCCTCACAGTCAGCTCATGACTGACCTTCCCTCTTCTTCAGCGGATGGCAGACCCTTGACTGATCATGCCCTAAAGCCTCCAGTCAGGAGGCTGGCAGTGAGCAGGCTGTGTCCAGTAGCTCTGTGCTGTCTGGTTTGGTGGGGAATAGCTACCACCTTGAGGCCAGCATCACTTAGACCAGGCCCAGGGAGTGAGGGAAGGGCAGAGGGTTGCTTTTCATGTGAAAAGACAAGAGTCCTTTTGAAAAACAAAGTTTCATTATGAAAAGAATCTGCTTTTGGTGTGGATACTACATTGTTGGACTTGACGAGTTGGGCCCAAGATGGCTGCGGTCATGCCTGTTTCTTGGCTGCCGTGTGAGTGAGGCTTGCTGAGGGCTCTGTACTTTTCTTAAGGTCATGATCCAGGCAGCACATATGCCTGTGTCTGGGAGTGCAAAGATTCCTTTTGTCAGGAAAGCACTTATTCCACTGAACCACCTGCCCAGCCCCTCCCCCTCACGTCCCCCTTTTGTCCGTCTTTGATGTTCCCCAGTTTTCTTTCTATCCATGTCTCCTAGATCTGGCATAGACACTTAGAGCATGGCATCGAGCTCAGTGGCTGCAAGACTGAAGAGGCTGGTGAGACAAGGTTAAATTAGGCTGTAGTTTTGCCACCTGTGTTTCATCTTTTGGTGAACCTTGTTCAGTCATTCATTTGTGCAACATTTCTATTGAACCTTTTGCATTTTGCAATGTATATTTTTTCCCTTTATTTTTCTGGAATAGTTCAGCCTTTACCCAGTTTGTTGGCATTGAAGAAGCAGAGCTTCCCAAGACAGAATTTCATAATCCTACAATTTTATGTAGTGCTTTCTTGACACTTTACAAAGCCTTTCACATGTCCCTTTTTAATCCTGTCAACAAACTGTGAAGTATATGATACAATTTAGGTGTACTTGAAACCAGATGGGCTGCAGTGCAGAGAGAATAAGCAACTTGCTTGAGGTTGCGAAGCTAGTGGTGGATGCAGGACTGCAGCCTAGTTTCTGAATCTACAATCCCAGGGCCATTTCATAAAAGAACAAAAGTGCGTCGTGCCTTGTCCATGAGGAAGAGCCACAATTTCTAGAGTGTATGTCTCATGGCATTGTTCTGGGGCCAGATCTGGTCCTGTCTCTGGTAATCAAGAGTCTACATGCATGAGACAGATGGACTGGTTGGCATTGCACAGCTTGGCCAGGAAGGAGGAGCTCTTTTCCTCTTCTCCATTGGAAGCCAATCCCTGGTGGCATCTTCTTTTTCTAACTTAGCCCAGGCTTGCTGCTCTGAGCCACTGAGCCCACCTCCTATGGTTGAATTGATTTACATTCATTTCTCTGAAAAAGCCTAAACCACTAATTAAAAGTTGTTCTAAATGCTCCCTCCCCCACATATCATATCTAGTGCTTGTTCCTGGTCTGTTGAATGTGTAATTTAGAAATAGAATGAAGCAGCTTCATTTTTTAGGGCGGGATTTATTCGTTTTAACTGCCACCACTGCTACTGGAACTTATTACTCATTTGTCAATAATGTGCTCCCGCTAAACTCTGGTGGCTGTGTGCTTCACAGCCTTTTTCACAGTTTTTGTGTTTTACTGAGTATTAATGACTCCATTTTGCAGAGTGATAATGTGGTGATGCTTTTTCTTTTCAGAGCTGTAAAGTTTTAGAGATTTTTGCCTGATGTGGCTTCTAATTAGGATGTAGTTTAGATGTAAGCATCGATTTCTTCTTCCAAACAAAGAGATATGCCTCAGCCTTCCTCTAGCGAGCAAGCACTCTCAGCTTGGGACTGGAATGAGTTTCCCCTCCTCCTCCACATCCTCCTTATGTTTGTGTTTTCCTTTCCCTCTTTGCCGTTCACAAGTACACCAAATGCTTCTCTGACTCATAGCAGAGAGCCTGAAGGCTCCTCTTCTCATCTGGAGAGCGCCACACTGTACTTCGAAGGCCCAGGGGAGGAGGGAGCAGTGGTTTTGTTATCTGAGTTGTGCTGACCCCTGCAAGCCCAGTCCAGGTGCTCAGACTCCAGCATGATTCTTGCCATCCCGAAATCAGTGGAATGAGGATGGATGATGTCCGTGGGTGATGTGCAAAATGCGCCTTTCTAGAGTTAACTTT
>NDGN011482198.1:0-10832 GCA_002564285.1 Tympanoctomys barrerae
CATGCACCCCACCACTTGCCTGTGACTTCACAAGAGCAGAGTGCTACCTGAACCTCAGCAGCTGCCATAAGCAAAAGCTCAAGGGAGCCATGGGCAGAGTTACTCAGTCTTTATTTATTTTTTTCGGAGCCGGGGATTGAACTCAGGCCCTTATGCTTGCCATGCATGTACTTATTCAACTGAGCTATCTCCCCAGCTCCTCTCAGTCTTTAGAATCTGAGATCCACCTCCCATAACCACACGATAGGTGAGAACAGAAATAAATAAAACATCTGTAAGAAGATAACTAATGGACATAACAGACTAAAACAGAAACAAAATATTGTCACAAGCTTTGAAAATGGTGCTGCCTCAAAATAAATGCCCAGGGAAGAGTGAGCCTCTGACATGCTCCTGTTCTTGGGGAACCTGAGGTTTAGATTTTCAGTATCAGGCCTGAACAGTGGCTGAGCTGGTCACCTGTGGTGACAATCGTGTCCTTGTGACACTGATGACACTTCATAGTTAATACACAATAAATGTGGTTTTTAATGAGATTTTAAAGATTTTGTCCTCTCTAAGAATGAATAACTACATCCATTGGAGGCTGCTGAAATAAGCAGAAGTTGTTATTGTACAGATGGAAGAAACAGTGCTTTCCTCCACACCAACTTGAGAAATAATGAGGAAATGTAAAAAAAAAAACCCAAAAAACAGTGAAGTTACTTATTTTCAACTCTGACCAGCAGAAGTGGTGTTAAAATGTGACATGCTAGTCAAATGCTTCATTTAAAATTTTGTGTCAAGCTGGGCATAGTGGCACATGCCTGTAATCCCAGCATTTGGGAGGCTGAGGAAGGAGGATCACCAGGAGTTGCAGGCCAGCCTGGGCTACATAGTGAGCTTAAGCCCAACCCCTGAACTACAAAGTGAGACCCTGTCTCAAAAACAAAACAAAAGAAAAAATGGTATGACTTAACTGAAATAACCTTTTATTCCAAATAGCTCCTTGTTACCTACTATTAACTGACACTTTCAAAAGTTCACCCCAATTTATAGATACAAAGCTGATTTCTAAGAGGAAAGTATTTTAGTAAGTCATATGATAATTAAAAATTGAGCATACTGATATTGCTATTTTAATAATATGAAACAATTACATGTCTATCATAGGAGATGCTTGCTGTATTTCTAATCCAGCTCACAGATGCTCCCCAAACGCCACACAATGCTGCATTGTAGACAGCTCCTTCCCAGGGACTTCACAACTGTGGCACTTCACACAAAGCATCTACATGGGTTAGGGTTGCCCCCGACCCTCCATAATTAATGTCAATAATATAAAATGAGTTGAAAGAACACAGAATACAAAGTTTAATGGATCGCCAGTTAGCCCCAATATTCACTACTTTATACAATAAGAATGCTGTATGATAGGAAAATAAATGTATTAGGTATCTTTATTTGCAACTAAAATATAACTTTCACTGTGATGATCTAAAACTCAAATTACCCTGTAGGAAATGTCTATGACTTAAATTTGAAGATCCTGAAAATAATCTAAAAAAAGAAGATCTTCTAGGAATGAAAACAATGGAAGCTTTGAATCAGAGTCATGTTTGGAAAAGAAAATCTTAATTTTCCTCATTCACCGTGACATCACTGTTTTTAACAATTGAGCTCAAAATGCCTACATTTATGAGAACAATGAAGATCAGTCTTTGCTGGTTAGTAAAATACTCCTGGATTTTTTTTTTTCTTACTTTAAAAAATTTGCAGTACCCAAGAGTTTTACCCATCTGTCTCACAAGAGCACAAATGGTTTGACTTACATGCTATGAACTTGCAAGAACAGAGGTAAGGATCACACATGACCTCCTCTCACACTTGTGAAGCCAGGCTGCTGTTCATCTGCCCTCACAGTGGCTCCATGTGTGCCTGAGTGGTAAAAGGCTCAGATCTTCACCCTGCCACCACGCCTGCCAGGACCAGATCACCTCAGCAGACCTCAGCATCCTTTCGGCCAACAGAAGACTTATTAGATAGATGCTGGGCTTCTAAATCCTAACAACCTTTAAAAGCACAAGGAGGATTTGGACGGGATTGCCTCCTCAGAAGCTGGCATGCTGCTGGTTCCTAGAGCTGTTTTTCTTTTGTTAAGCCGTGTCTTTTGCCTGTGCTACAACAAACCCATGGACAATGGCAGGAGGCTGCCTTGCGCAGGACACCAGGCAGTGGCTGGGTACTCCAGATAGTTACTCACAATCTGGACACTGATTAAAGTGTTCCTTCGAGGGAAGAAAGAAATGGGCTTTTTATGCACATCTCCTTTTTCATTTGCATGTAGCATGGACTGTGCTGGATATAGGTACACGCTGGTGAACACAGTGAAGGAGAACCTTGCCCCATTACATGTGTGAGTTGCTGAAATACTGCTCGGGGTCAAGGAGATGGCCCAGTAGAATAAGTGCTTCCCTTGCAAGTGTAAGGGCCTGAGTTCAATCCCTGGTTCTGAAAAAAAAAAAAAAAAAGAAAGAGAGAAAGAAAGAAATACTGCTCAAACTAAAGACAGGCATCTTCTGGGCTGCGGCAGAGCCTGCTGTTTGCTCTCCACACTGAGAAGGATGAAAGGCAAGCTGGAGCTAGAACTCCTTCTCCCCAGAGCTGACAGGGCCCACAACCTACTGCTGCTAAAAGTTAAATTTCCTTAAGGACTCAGATGAGCATCTAGGACAAGGTGTGTTCTGGTCTCCCCATGGTGCCCTGAATGATCCTTGATAATGCTAAATGTGGCAGATAAAAAGACTTAAGACCTTCTGTATAAATCAGAATCAGTCTGAGAAGAGAAAAGGAGCCAGCAAAGTTTCTCTTTCTATATTCATATTTTCAGTGAAGAATTCTGAGCATGCTTAAACTCAGTTTTTGCTAGTCATTAAAATACTCCAAAAGCTGCACTGGTTCTGATGTTATCTATTTTTACAAGAACACTGCTATTAAAAGAAGAAATGCTTTTCCATACATAAACAACCTGAAGTAAAATAGTTTTCAAAATGGTAACATATAGCATGTAAAGTAGATAAAAAATTGCTCTTACACTGAGCAAACATGCTCCTTGTGTATACTTAAAAGTCGCTAGAGATACACAGAAAAGAATGAGAGAAAAAAAAGTCACGAAGTCATCGCCAGACTGCTGCAAAGGAATGATAAAGACCAATTCACTAATTATTGCATGCAACAAAAGAGCAACTAATATCGCCCAATGCCCTACATGGACAGAATGCAAGAAAAAATGCACAAACAAGGTCTGTTCTCAGGATGTTGTTGTATAGCCTGTGGTCTAGCACTATGACCACAACTCTGGTGTATAAATTAAGAAGTCACTTCCAGATTATCACATGACTAGAGCTACAACTGTGCTGATGCAAGAACCAGGGCTGTGTTTTATCCACTGTTATATCCCAGCACATCACCTGAAACTAATGAAGGAATAGGAAGGAATTATTACACGAATACTGAGTATGTCCTCTTCCTTGTGAAGTCATACAGTCTATGGGACACTAAATGTCTCCAAGGGGAGAGGCAGGCAAGCGCATTCCAGCCAGACCTAATGGGCCAGATGGGAGGGAATCACAATGCAGGAGGGCACTCTCAAGGCCAATACAGAGGTCCCAATTGCTGTACAGAAGAGCTGTTTTATACCACAGGTATCAAGGAATCACCCCAGTGCTTTCAGAAAGGAGAGTAACAAAAGCCTAGAAGGACAGTGAGAAGATTGCTTGGGCGGCTGTGCAAAGGATAAGTGAGGAGAGACACAAGGCAGGAGGATCAGGTGGGTTTTACTGCAATAACCCAGGTGAAAAGCAATAAAGATGTGAACAAGAGTGGTGGCAATATAAAGAACCAGCAAGGCAAAGAACAAGCTGGAAGCAGCGTCAGACGCCATATGGGGAATAACATGAAGTAAACACTGATGGATGGAAGACAGCAAGGTCATCAGAAGACAGGACACTGGGCAGGGATGTGGAAACCTTAGAATTTGCATAGTGATTTCTTCCAGATTCCAGTAATGAGATTTAAAAAAAAAAAAAGGAGGCTTTACCTTGTAAGTACACCAGATCCCACTGAAACTGAAACATCAGCTTTCTAATTAAAAGGTTGTCCCTTTAGCAGGACCTGCTGGGAGCAGTTTAGTGCTGTCAGTCTCTGCAAGAATACAGCAGAGAAGGCACAGGCAGTGCCTTCAGTTTCAATACCAACTCATAACACACAAGGATTGGTTTGGGGGACTGGCGATTGAACTCAGGGCCTTTGCACTGAGCTACATCCCCAGCCCTGACTGTAATTTTTATTTTGAGACAGTCCTGCTAAATTGGTAATTTCTCCAGGCTGGGCTGAATTCCCTCAATACTGTGAACTCAAGTCAGTAAAACAAAGCACGCCCTCTGGAAATACTGCATCCTCTTTTGCTTGGCCAGCCTTGCTGAGGAAGTTTGTTCTGTTGTTCCTCACTGTCCACTGGCCCCTCTCCATGTCCCCAGTTTCAAACAACAAGAGCATATACAAATATTCACATATCTAAAAAGTCTGGGATCAATGTACCTCAGCCTTTGGGAATGAGTTCCAGAGGAAGAATGTACTACGTTCTCCTATCTCATTCTAACTACCTAAGAAATGTGTATTCATCTTGCAGAACCGACCTGATGCTTCAGTTTCTATAGGTTCTCATCTCCCGCCTGTAAAGACAATCATGCCTACTGAGTCTCATCCTTTGCTCATTCTTTGCATGCTCTTAATCTACACTAAGAGCATGGAGCCCTCTACCAAAACAACCACCAGAACTGTGAGTACCTTCTACCGCAGAACACAGTGGTCCCTCACTTACTGCAGAGGTTACATTCCAGACCCCTCCGTGACAAGTGAAAAGCAGTGAAGTAGCGATGTTATATTTATTTTAGTATTTATATATATTTAAAGGCTTTATAAACCCTTCCCATACTCTTAGAAAACTTTCCCACACTTTTAAAAACACCTCTCATGTTCTTAACCATTTTCTAAATTCGCAAACCTACACAATTTTAACAACATAC
Source organism: Tympanoctomys barrerae (assembly GCA_002564285.1). Classification (NCBI taxonomy): domain Eukaryota; kingdom Metazoa; phylum Chordata; class Mammalia; order Rodentia; family Octodontidae; genus Tympanoctomys; species Tympanoctomys barrerae. Next base: position 5,067 of record NDGN011482198.1, read on the forward strand.
ATATACTGTACAGTACAGCATGTATTCATCTGCTAAAGAAATACATACTGTAAATAGTATATTTTATTTTGATTTAACAGTCTTTTAATATGTTAGATTTAACATTGTTATATATTTTTATATATTTAAAAAATTTAGGCACAGATCATTAAAATCATACTACACATATAAATATGTAAAATATTGTACACTACTACAAAATCCCATGATATAGTGAAAATCCATGACAAATAATTTAGATTAATATTTTTTGAAAACCCGCAAAACAGTGAGTCCGTTAAAGTTGAACCCTGAAATAGCGGCAAAGTACTGTAAATCTTAAGGCTTCAGACACCTAACCCCACCCTACCACCCAGTTCAGTGATATTCTAAAACATTTAGCTACTGCAACTCTGACTGATATATATGAATGCTACAGTTAGGATCCACAATATTCCTCCAAAGGTTCATTGTATTGAAGGCCTGGCTGCAGATGATGGGCCCTGGGGACAGAAACTGATCACAAAAACTGTCACTTCATCAAGTAGATGATCCACTGAACACTTACTTCAGTAGCTGCACAGATTTATTAGAAAGTGGCTAGCAGGGTGTGACTCTGAAAGACATATTTGACCCTAGGTCCTTGTTCATTTTCTCTCTTCCTGTTTCCCAGCTGACCGTGAACTAAGCAGTTTTCCCTTGCCACACCTTTTGTATGGCCCTTCTGCCTTGGAACCAGACGACCACGGACTGAAATCTAAAACTGCAAGCCCAAATCAACTTTTCCTTCGTTCAAAGTTGGTTTTCCCCAGAGGCCAACAGCATACTAAATGGACAAAAGCTAAAAGCCTTCAATCTAAAATCAGGAACTAGACAAAGACATCACTATCACCACTCCTTTTCAACACAGTTCTGCAAACATCGGCATCAGAACAAAGTAGACAAGAGAGAAAAGAAATAAAAACAGAAAAGGAAGAAGTTCAATTATCACTATTCACAGATGACATGATAGAAGATCTACAGGTCTAAGTAGAAGACCCCAAAAACTCCATCAAAAGACTTCTAGAATTAATAGCCAAATTCAGTGGTGGGGCTGGATACAAAGTCAATACTCAAACATCAATGGCATTCATGTACCCAAACAACTTCCTGAGAGAAATTAAGAAAATCACACCCTTCACAACAGTATCCAAAAAAATGAAATACTTAGAAATTAATCTAACTAAGGAAGTAAAAGATTTATACATTGAAAATTATAGCACCCTGAAAAAGGAGACTGAAGAGGATATTAGACAATGGAAAGAAATCCCTTGTGAAAATAGCCATACTCCCAAAGTTGTTATGCAGATGTAATGTAGTCTCCATCAAAATACCATTGGCATACCTCACAGAACTAGAGAAAAACATTCCTATTTTTTGGTACTGGGGATCAAACTCAGACCCTTGCACTTGCCAGACAGGTGCTTATATTGCTTGAACTGTACTCCCAGCCTGAGAAAACATTCCTAAAACTCATCTCAAACCAGAAGAGACCTAGAATAGCAAAGGCAATGCTGGGCAACAAAAGCAAGTCACAATCCTTGACTTGAAATTATACTATAAAGCTACTATGATTAAAAAAAAAAAAAAAAAAAAACCATGGTACCAGCAAAAAAACAGACCTGAGGACCAGTGCAACTGATTAGAAGATGCGAACATATCTACAAACATATTCAGCCATCCTATCTTTGACAAATTGGGCACACATGTTCACTGAAAGAAAGATAATCTATTTAATAAATGATACTGGAAAAACTGGCTCCCTACATGTCAAAGACTAAAACTAGATCCATGTCTATTATCATGCTCTAAACCAAAGTCAAAATAGATCAGAGAGCTAAATATTAAAACAGAAACACTAAATTTACTGGAAGAGAAAGTAAGTAAAAATCTTGAAGACAGAAGAATAGGCAAAAACTTCATGAACAAAACCCAAACTGCATGGGAAACACTTCAAAGAATCAACAAGTAGGATGTCAGTCTATTAAAAAGCTTTTGTACCACAAAAGAAATCCCAATAGAGAAGACAAACAAACAAACCACAAATTGAGAAAAATAAGTCTAATGTCCCTCAAGCAAAAGACTTCTGTCTAGAACAAATAAATAAGTTTTAAAAATCAGCCCTCCCCCCCCACACAATTCAAAGACTAAATCCAAAAATGGGCATCTGAAATGAATATAGACTTTTCAGATGAAGAAATACAAATGACAAATAAATATATGAAAAAATGTTCAACATCATGGGTCACTTGAGAGATGCAAATTAAAACAACACTGAGATTTCATCTCACACCAGTAAGAATGGCTATCATACACACACACACACACACACACACACACACACACACACACACACACAAATCAAGCAATAACAAGTGCTAGAGGGGTTATGGGGAAAAAAGGAACACTTGTCCACTGTTGGAGGGAGTGTAGACTAGTGCAACCACTTTGGAAATCAGTGTGGAGATTCCTCAAAAAATTAGGATTCGATATCTATTTAACCCAGCTATACCCCTTCTAGGTCTTTTCCCAGAAGAATTAAAAACATCCTAATACAGTGATATATGTGCACCTATGTTCATAACAAAATGTCATAAATCATGTCAAAAACTGTTCACAATGTCATAGCAAAATCTTAGAAACAACTCAAATGCCCATTAACCAAGGAACAGATAAAAATGAGGAGGTACTTGTACAAAATGGAGTACTACTCAGCTATAAAGATGGATACACTTGAGATATTTACAGGGAAATGGATGTGACTTGAGTGTATACTTACAAGTGAAATAATCCAGTCTTCCATGTGCAAACATCAAGTTGCCTCTCTTGTTTAAGAAACTGAAAGGGGGCTGGGGAAATAGCTCAATGGCTTAAGTGCATGCCTAGCAAGCACAAGGCCCCAAGTTCAATCCCCAATACTGGAAAAAAAAAGAAAAAGAAACTCAAAAAGTAAGTAAGACCCAAAATGTACAATACATATTGAGAAGTGGGAAGATGATGGTTAAAAGTTAAGAAAAACTGGAATAGGGAAAAGGACCAAAAAAAGGAAGGGGAAAAAGAAACACACACATACACACACACAAATAGATAGTTAAGATAGATATACTACTAATTGCTATTAGCTCATTGAAAAGATAAGTATGTGCCTCTATTGCTTGATTGGATTTTCATGCCTATATCTCGTATTATGAGCAACTACTTTGAAGATAATGCACAATGTACTGAACATTTTTACTCTCCTACAATCTTGTTTAGAAATTTTATGCTATTGTTTTATCATTTATTTTTCTTTAAAATAAAAATAAATAAAAGTTTATTTACTCAGTATTTTCTATCACAGTGATGAAAAGCTAACACAGTGAAACACCACAGTAATTTCTTGCAATAAAGATGGATTATATTTTAGAGATCTAAAAGGTTCTTTGCTCAAATGCAGTTACCACAAAGGGTCCAATATTACAACATTCTGTGAGGATGATATTTTACCCTAAAATACAAGAAACATCCTTAGCTCTCAAAGTTTTCTTAGCCACTCAGAGGTACAGATGCTACCAAAGTTACCAATCTACTTATAAATAATCCACAAACTTGAGATTTTTAAATGAAGAAAACTGGAAATATGAATTTTCTTGGCATTATGTATCTGAAGTTTGAATGATTCCCATTTAAGTAATTCTCAACTCATTTGACACATCTCTTATCACTCAAAATACTGTGCCCAAATATAGAAAACCGGCTTTTTAAGCACATGAGAATCTGAGACCTGTCAATCAGTCTTAAACAAGTATTACAGGCACTGGCACTTCTGTGCCAACAATGTACCACTTAGTTTGTATCAAAAGATACATGCTCTGCTTCCCAATTAATAATGCCACACTGGAAAAGCACACTGTGCAGAGTATTTGCTTCTGGCTGACAAGCAAGTGACAGACCAATAGGAAAGCAGGGTTTATTGCATAACAATACATATCTTAAGTTTACAGATCTGCTCAAAGACTCTTTCAATGACTAGTTACTCCAACATCAAATTGGCCACTAATGAGCCCCAAATAGCTGGGCTGTTCAGAGGAATAATATACGTACTGTATCTGTATTAATTCTCAAAGAGGTAATAGAATCTATATGTTCACCCACATATACACAAAACAATCCTGACACAGGAAATGAAGGTATAAAAATTTGATTATCTGAGAAACATTCCAGACCTGCAGAATTTTATAGATTTAGAACTGTAGCCTTGTATCATTTTACAGCAGAGATACATTCTAAGAGATGTATTGTCAGATCATTTCATGACTATATCAACATGACATGTATGTACATAAACTAAGCTGGCTATGACCACACTGCAGCCTTTCACTGATATGTCATTATGGAGCACAGGACTGAGTTAGTTCAGCCATTGTCCTGGTTTGTGTCTAGCTGGGTCCCCCATACCTCATGCACTCATGGAGCGGGCTTCTAGAGATTATGATTGATTCCTAGTCCAATAGAGTGCTACACCCTCGCTGGGTGGGCAGCTGGCATACAATATAAAGGAGAGAAAGAGGCTCACTCTCTGCTGTTCTTCCCTTTTTGCTCTTGTTGCTTTTGCTGTTTTCTGCTACCATGAACTGTTGCCCTCTGCCATGCACCACTCTGCTCTGCAGCCAGCTGAGTATGGACTGAAACCCACACACTGTGAGCTAAATAAATCTTTCCCTTTAATTTGAGTGCTGAATATTTTGTCTCAGCAATGAGAGAAAAGTAAGCAAGACAGCCAGATTATGATTTAGATCTAAGATGTTCCCCAAAGTCTCATGTACTCAGCTATGGGCTTTTGGAGGGTGACTGGACCATGAGGGTGATCCACTTCTGAGTTCATACGTGAGGCCCAGCTGGAAGAAGCAAGTCACTTTCATACTTAAAAGAAGTGTTACCTTCCAGGGATGTTTTCTACCTTAAAGCAAATCAGATACAGACTGCACCCACTAAAACCATGAGCCAAATTGAACCTCTTTATGCTCAGGGTGTCTGGTATTTTCTCCCACTGATGAGAAAGTGTAATAAAAACTGCTTTTATCCATTTCTCACTTTTACTAGTTCTATCAAGCTTTGAGAGTTGAGGATACAAAGCTAAGCTACACAAAGAAATTGCAAGCAAGGAGCCAGCATTTGATGGAGAAAATGAAAATAGCAAACAGTGTCAACATATGTACCATATGATTAAGCAGACACAGAGAAGATAAAGCTGGTAAAAGATAAAAGAGATGTGTGTGAATATTAAAATGCAATTCAAGAAGCTCAAAGCAACTTTAAGTTTGGGGGATTATATTGGCAGAGAAAAGAGAGATGAGTATTTCCTTTGGTGAAACATGTAAAGATATAAACACTTATATATCAATACAAATGAAAGAGCAGCTCATTTTTATTAAAGACAAATTCTAATACGCCAAAGAAAACAACAAAGTCAGTAATGCAGCTGAACAAAGGCTGAATTCCAAAGTCCAATGAGAGAAATAAAAGTACGATCCTTCACAAACAAGGAACAAAATTGTCAGTGTGAGCTGCTGTAATGAAACCCCATACGCCAGGTGGCTTAAACAACAAAGATACATTTTCTCCCTGTTTTGGAGGCTGAGGTCCCATAGCAGGGTCCCAACACTGAGGGTTAGGGTCTCACCAGATGAATTTGGAGTGGGGGGGACAGTTCAGTCTTTAGTAGATCATGTAAAATTTTCTAATTTTATATAAAGACAATGAGAAAAA
>NDGN011482204.1:0-11504 GCA_002564285.1 Tympanoctomys barrerae
ACGCACGCACACACTTAACTTGAGCAGGAGTACAGATGACTGCTCAGTGTGGCCTTTAAGGGAAAACATTTTAAAAGTGCATTTCATATGCTGAAATGAACTGCTCTTTTGTATTTTGCTGAATGGAATGTCAGCCTTGAAGTGGGTCTTCCGGTCCTGATCTTGCATAGACCCTCATGGCATTTAAAGTTTACATGCATTTTCTCATTTCATTCATTCATTTTTTAAGAAAAATATTTCCTGTATGTTCATTAGATCCCAAGCACTATGCTAAGCCTTTTAAATTAAACGCATCCCTGCTTCTATGCCCTTATAGCCTGGGGGAGGTTTTCATACCGTAACTCTCATGAGGTGGATGGAGCATCAATTACCACTTTATTTTATAGAGTATGAGCTGAGGCTGCTGTAGGGTGGAATGGCTTGCTCAAGGTCTTGTAGTTAATGATGGCAGATTCAGTGCTGAAATTCAAGTCTACCTCCTGTTACCAAAGTAGAGTTTTTTCCCACTAAATCAATGGCACTGCCTACGTTTGGATGTCAGGTTAAATAATTGGATGACTCACTCATTCTACGAATAAGTCACTGTATAGGTAAATAGAGAAAGAAAAGTTGGATCGACAAAAAGGATAGAACTTTTCAAACACACAAGGTCTTTCACATGCGTGTTCCCCTCCCCATAAATGTAATCATACACTGTCATAGTTGTCTCCTAAAGGAAAGTGTATTTTAATACCAAGAGAGGAAAAGTAGGAGCCTTTCAGCACAAAAATCGAGTTTCTAATTTTACTAAACTAATCTTCAGTAAAAATGTACCATTAACCCACTACTCTTCTGTTTTGCCAGAATGCAGATAAATTAATTTAGGAAAGGGAAGATAGGCAGATTTAAAGATTACAGACCCAACTGGTTCCGAGAACAAGGAGCAAGGAATGGTGGTTTTACATTTCTTTTCTTGAATCAATTGTTTGCCTAAGAAAGGTCATTCTGGCTTCATTAACAAATGATGTAGCATTTACAATTCAAAAAGCTGTTTTAGTTTATCAGAGACAGAATTTAGAGAAAGCTTTCTCTTTTGTGGTTTCATTTTCCAGCAATCCATCAGTCATTTACATTTCATTATAATGAATAGCTAAATATACTGTTTGTTACTTCCAGGAAAGGGAAACTGATATAGGTGCAGCATCCACTTTTGCTGCTTTTTCTCCTTGTCCTTTCTTTGCCAGCCCTGAGAAAGTGACCCAGCCCAGCTGGGTCTCCAACTGCAGAGAATGTTAAAGGCGCATGTCAAGCTGGTAAGGTTATGTTTTCTTCTAGTCCACTGGACAGGATGGGCTTTAAAAATGAAATGCAGATAAGGAGAAACCCAGAGAAAGTGAAGTGAGTTACATTATATAATAAAACTGGTCTCATCTCGGCTTTTCAAAAATGCCAGTGTTGTGAATGACAAAGAGTGAAATGTTCAGGATGAAAAAAGACTAGAAAACCTTGATCACTAAATTTAATATGAGTGATCAGGGACAAGTAGTGAAAATGGAATCATATACAATATGTCATCCCATATATATTTGGATAGCACTATTGAAACATTTTAAAATTTCCCACATTTGATAATTGTATTGTAGCAATACCAGGGAAGATCTTTGTTCTTAGGAGATACACACTAAAGTATTTGTGGGTTAAAATAGACACAATGTCTACAATTTATATTCCAATGGTGAACAATGCTACTACTTATTATTATTGTTATTACTATATGGACATTTTTTTCTCACATTTTGTCAATCATTTACCAAATGATTAAACATTAAAACAAATGTGGTCATGTAATAATGGCTAAATCTGGATGATTTGGTAGACAAGTTTACTGCACACTTAATTTTTTTCTGAGTTCAGATTTTTTTAAATATAGATAAACCATGCAGATATAAAATAATCTCATAATACACTCCTCCCCACCCCTATCTCTAGGAATGCAATTAGAACAGCACCTTTGGTTTAAAAATGCTTTGGGGGACAGCCTATATATTTTACTTAAGTTTGGACAAGGATCTGCTTAAAGAGGCAACTCTCAAAAACGTCCAAATGGCCAATTCTGTACACTTGCTTAGACTATATATGTTCTCTGTGTGCTTAGATATGACACAGAAAAATGCTGGTTGTGTGCATAGGGAACGACTCAGGCAATGAGGGGAAGACAAAAGGATCTTGCTGCTTTCATTGGATGTTTAAGATAGCCTCTAACTTCTCCTTCAGTGATAATAAACCTTGCCATTTACACAGCCCCTTTTTAGGAAGTATGTAACATGCCTTATTTATGACTCAATAAGCCTGGAATATACCTCTAAAATGGATAGGTGACAGCGCTATTTTGCAGAGAGGAAAGCGAGGCGCAGAGAGGTTAATTGTTTGGATGGGCCCAGAAAATAAGTCACAGATGACAGGAATTGGGAGAACTTTGGGGGTCAAGCCCCTGCTTGATGGAGGGATTACCTCCACACAGGTGCTACTGCACACCTCTCCCTGTTAGAAATTCTCAGCTTCACATTGCAGCCCAAACCATTTTTGAATAGCTTTAGTTATTTCAATGAGTCTGAGTTCAAAAGGAAAGTACCTAGGTTTTCTTGAGTCTTAATCCAATTCCCTGTTCATTAAACCACATGAGTGGGGTTGATGTTGTAAAAAGGAAGGTAATAAACCACTAGGGCCCAGAGATCAGATCACACATTTTAAATGTTAATTTCCTCTTCACTTGAACTTAGAAACATGCAAAATGGCATTTCACGAATTTGTTGATATATTAATATCCCTCAAATCTAATAGGTTTCTTAAGGGGATCTGTGCATAAATGTGAATCCTTTCAAGGGAAGAAAAAATCAGAACTAAGAAATGGAAATGGAAATGGGGAGTGAATTACCTGGGGAAAAACAGCATTTTAAAGTGGATATCTTCATATGTATGATTTTTCAAAAGTACACCAAAAAGTCTGCTGGAAATGTCCTCAAAGAAAAAATGTGTCCCTTGATTGCAAAGGAGCTCACAGAAGGCTGTAGCCAAAATACTCGGGTACACTGTGCTGTGCTTAGCTCCACCAATGGATGCTGGTACTAAATTCTAGAAAATATCAGTGGTAACTGAATGTAATATCCCTGGTGCATGGTATCTAAAGATGAGTCTCTCAAGCAGAATTCTCAAAACTTGACTAGGGTTCTGGTCAGAGGACTAGGGTGTGGATATGAAAGCTAGGGAAGAGTGAAGTGAGAGAAAAAGGAATGATCACTTATTGCCTAGTTAGGACTCAGTAGCAGGAATTTCCCATCTCTCAGCTGTCCAGGGGCATTTACAGAGGCACGGAGCAGAGGGCTTTTGCTAGGCACCAAGTGATTGCAACAACCCAGCCATGCACATTGTGATTGCTGACAGCAGAAGATTCACTTCTTCCTTCATTCAGCACTGATTAGGTGCAGAATATCTTTCATTTTGGATGGATTACCTAAGACAGACGTGTTACTTTCTGTTGGTTTCAAATTTAAGGCTTCTGTCAAAAGTCTTGGTTCAGTATTTTCTATTGTTTTTTTCCCTCTTTGGTGAGGTGGAAGGAAGTATAGTCGATGTAAAATTCTAAGTTACTATTTAAATATAGCCATAAAAGCAGCTATTTCATTTATTCACAGGATGGTTGAGCACATTAAATGAGCCAATTATCCAAAAGAACAGTGCATTACACATAGTCAGAACTCAAGAATTTAGTTATTGTTGTTTCTGTGGTTGTCATTCCTCTCATGATTGCTCCCAGGATTTATTTTTTTCAATGACTGACATTTTTATGGGTGTTATTCTCATTTCAAGTTAATCCTCACTCTAAAGCTCGGAGATGGTAATAATAATTCTTTATTATAGGCTGCATTTTAGAAATCTTGTGTGGCTATGATATATTAAGAAGAAATTGCTTAACAAAACCATAGGTACAAGAAATAAAACAACCCCTTAGAGGGTTGTGTGTCTCTTTAGTGCAGAACTTATGGCATCTGTCTAGGACTTACTCCTTTGAGGCACCTATACAACCCTACTCTATACACTGAGGATGCTCAAATTTACCTCACTTCCCTGAACCCCAGATTCATACCTGAACTGCCTAATATTAACTCTATTATGTTAAAGATATGTGAAACTCTAATGTAGCTTATTTGTTAATGAATTACTGAAATTATCCTTATTCACCCAAGCTACTTCCACCTAAGCCTTGATTTTAGGTAATGCCAACTCTTTCTGTTAACCAAGGCAAAATGATTAGAGTCTTCTTTGGCAACTCTGCCTCTGATCCTATACTCCTTTGGGATGTTATATTTATTAGTATGGATTTAATTTTCATTTGTTTTAGTTCACAGGTCTCAATTCAAAATAACCTGCCTCACTGCCACCACAGCATTAATATTTTATAAGAATGGAGCACAACCTCCCAGTTCTTATGCAACATTTAAAAATAAATTTAACATATGGCACTCATCTCAGAAGAATGCACTGTGCAAATTAAAACACTGAGCAAAAGTTTGCTATTTCAGTGGAGTGGGACAAAAATGTGTTTCCTGTTTCTTGTCAAACAGGTTAATCTGAGGCAAGTTTGTGCACCATGAGATAACTCAAGTTTCTCAGACATTAAATTCCTCAACTCAAAAGCTGTGTCAAACAGATGCAGATGTAGTGATGGATACTCAATGAGGAACGATAATAGTCAAACTAAAAGGTAAAATGCATGCATGCTATGAACATCCATGATTTTATTTATTTATTTACTAACATTTTCTGGCTGGCTCAGCTTGCCCTGGGGGCAAGGCTGGCACAGCATGTGGTGCCTGAGATTGAACTGCAGTCCCTGCGCTTTGCCTAAGCTTGCCTAAGCAGGCTCTTTCGACTGCTGAGCTATCTCACCAGCCTCCATGTTATTTATAGTTCCTCAAAACCCTGCAATGCTTGACTGATCAATCAAACACTGCAGGGTCACCACACACATGGTGGCAAAGGAAAGAGGACTATGAGACATTGTGAATGCTTGCAAATGGAACAGATTGAAACATGCTCAGAGTGTCAGTCTAGCTCTACATTCAAAGGATTTGCAGAACTGGCTGATGCCTTACTCTTGCATGGATATCAGCTGCTCCTGAGAAATAGCCACCTGCCATACTTCTATCTTGACATCCAGAAAGTGACTGAGTAACAAATGAACACAGGGATCATTGGTTACTAATAATATGAATCTGATTCTACTCCAGACATTCTCCAATGTCTTCCCATTTCAGAAAGAGCAAGACCCCATCTATTCATGTGCAAAGGTCTCCTTCTTGCTCTCATAGGTCAGGTGTGTCCTCAGATTCAATGTTAGCTGCTATCCTGCCTGAAACTTTCTCCCAGGTATGCAGGCTTCCCTCCTCTGCTCCTTCAAGCTTTGCTCAGATCTCACCTTTGCAATGCGATATAACATTGACATCTGAAAACTGCACTCTTGGCCTCCAGATAACCCTCATCATGTTCCACTTTTTTTTTCTCCTCCCAAAATACTTATCATGTTTGAAAGGTGTAATTCAATTCACATAGGTGAATGTGTTCCTTTGTCTTTTAGGCTAAATTCTTTCAGGACAGGACTTTCTGTCTGCTGTGTTCATCAAGTCCTTAGAACAATGACTAATACATAGTAAATGTTCAATAACTATTTGTGGAATGATAGGTTGTGACAACAACATTAAGTTATTAAAAAATACATGCTCTGAGAAGATGGCATCAAGACAGTACAGTGAAATAAGGGTTTGAGATTTTTTTCCCCTGTATTTTAGGGAAAGGTCTACAGGGTGTTCAGGGTCTCACTACTAGATCAGACTCATAGTGATCCACCTGCTTACAGTCTCCCAAGAGCTGGGAGTACAGGCGTGTGCCACCATGCCCAGTCTCAATTGCCATCTCAGCATGCCCAGGGGGTGGGGCTGGCATGGCAGGCCCAGGAATTGAACCCCAGGTCCCTGAGTCTGCTTGCAGGCACTTTAATCTGCTGAGCTATTTGGCCAGCCCTAAGAGTTTGAGTCTTAAAACAAGCAGCTTATTCAGAGAGTTGGAAATTATCTCAGGCTTCATTGAGGGCCACCTCTCAGGTACTAAAGAAATTGCATCAGGACCTTTCTCATAGTCTGGGCTAATTTTTCCAGGGCCAGGAAGCTAAATCTTTTGGACAAAAATACATTACATCTCCAGGGAGACCTGTAGATTAGAAGGTCATCCTTTGGGTGATGCCAGAGCTACTTGCCTCAACCCTTCATCCACCGTGGTCAGAGGATGTAGCCAGAACATTTTCCACTCCATAGCCCTGCAGATATTTGTCAATAGTAATCACTTTGTTCTATGTGTTTACTGGCTTTCCTTTCTAGCCTAAATATTTTAATTATTTTAGCTTTACTCATTTATTCTGAATATAAACAGTCTCAATATCCATTTACATGACAGAGTAGTGGAGTAGATGTGAATTTGGGAAGTCAGCCCTATGCATAAGCACACTATAGAATAGGAAAATGTGTATTTGAAACTTTCTTCTTTTTCTTACATATGTTTTGCCCAAATAAAGAGGGATACATCTATGTATATAAGCAGGATGGCGTGGACAACTGTACTGTACACTTCTGCTGGGCTATGGAAAGAAACAGATAATAATTTGTTTTATCTCCTTGTTTCAATAGATTGTACTTTCTATCTTAATTTTTTATATATTTCATTCTTCTTCCAATTTTACATGCATGTGTCTGATAGCATGAATAACTGGTTAAAAGACAAAACTATGTATTATAACAAATACTGTGAAATTCATATTACTTTATTAAGTGAAATTCTGTGTCACTTGTAATATTTTTTCTGTTTTAATTCTAATTTGTACTCTCTTAAAAAAAGAGGGCTACAATGATGACCCAAGGTAATTTATTTCTATGTACAAATCTTTCAACATATAGAGGAATTGTTAGGGACGGAACTTAGCATAGTGCTGCTAACCAAGCGTTATTTTGTTTCAGGGCCGTTCACCTGATGTTCTACCCATCTAGAATGTTCTCCGCACATTCCACATGTTCCCACATGGTTTGTTCACTATCCCCTTTAGTGTTTTACTCCTGTGTTATTTTCCATGAGGCTTTTCCTAGTATCCTTAAAATTGAACGTGTCCATCACTCTTTAGTCTACCAAGTATCATTTGCTGCTTTAATTTATTCTTAGCAACATTCACTACCACTTATGGTAATATTTACTTAAATATGTTGTTTGTTAGATAAACAGACTCTGAAATTTATGAATTCAGAGAATTTTTTTTTTTTTAATTTTAGGGAAGGATCTACAGGGTGTTCAGGGTCTCACCACTGGACTGGACTCATAGTGATCTGCCTGTTTACATCCTCCCAAGAGCTGGAATTATAGGTGTACACTACCACACTCATTCTCAATCGTTGTCTCAGTGCGCCCTGGGGGCGGGGCCCACAGAGCAGGCCTGAGGCTCAAACTCCTGCCCCTGCACCTGCTTGCAAGTGCTTTAATCTTCTGAGCTATTTGACCGGCCCTTCAGAGACATTTTTGAATACAGCTTAAAACAATGCCTGATAGTTTTAGCATAGGGAAACTTTCTCTCTCTCTCTCTCTCTCTCTCTCTCTCTCTCTCTCTCTCTCATTCTCCTCTTCCATTTCTTTCTCTGTGTGAGCCTATATAACATAGGAAGGAGTGTGCATTAGATATTATCTCTGATGGTTTTCCTGGATGCTTTGTGTCCTCATGCAATTCATCACTGTGAACATTATCATAAGAAAGCAGTCTTTTAAAAATAAATATAGAAAAATAAAACTTTGGAAAAACACATTGGGGAAGGAAGTAATTTAGGTATTAGGAAAGTAGAGGCATAACACAGACTATGCATGTTGGATTTTTTCTTCACTAGTTCAAAAATATTAACTTACCCACAGTTAATGTAAGTCAAGTAATGCTAATGTGAGTTTCCTTAGTCATTCAAAAAATAAAACCTAGGTAGCAGACGTAGTGTGTGTGTGTGTGTGTGTGTGTGTGTGTGTGTGTTGCCATTGAAAATACCAAGTATAACAGAACACCTTGAAATCCCACCCTCCCTGGAATGGTATGTTTATGCTTTCATGGCTGTTCTAAGAAGCCAAGCTTAAAATGTGCTATGATACATTTAAAGTAAGAAGCAACATTCTAAGTCACTACTGCCCATTAATATTCTTGGAACTTAGCATGAGGTATCCAAAAGCATGCTTTCTAACAGTACTTGACTATTTTGAAAGCAAGAAGTTTGACTTAGAAAGAAAATCCTTACTTGGTCCTGCTATCTCTGATCTCTCTTACTCTCCCAAAGCAGTCAGAGAAACTATACCTCTTTTCTCTCAAAGCAAGTCATGAATCTTAGAAAAATCAACTTCTTGAAGATCCTCATTCAAGAGGGACCCTTTCTCAGTCAGGAGAAAGGAACACTACACAAAGAGCCTGAGAATAATTAAATATGCCTGGCTGCCCTTTCCACCACCATCATTCGAATGATAAAATGGTTTGCTACCAAATCATTTCACATGGTTGTCTATTCCTCATCCAACTTAGTCGTATGAACATCTAATTTTAGAGACTGCATCTCAGATGTAGAGCACTTGCCTAGTGATCTATATCCAATGAAAGGGGGGGGGGGAGAGAGAGAGAGAGAGAGAGCAAAAAGAGAAAAAATAAAAAGATAATTAAGAAAAAGAGAAGGAAGGAAGGAAGGGAGATAGACAGTTTTCAACTTCCTTACATCTTTATTTGAAAGGTTTCAGTGTCACATAAAACTCATTAAATAAATTTTGTATGCTCTTTTACTAATTTTCCTTTTGTTATAAGGTTGTCAGCCATGGCCTTATGATGAATGGAGGAGAATATTGTGTTCCACCCTTCCAACACCTGTCTGAAAATTTATTTGTCAAATAAACTATGTTGTTACCCATCAAAATTTAGAAAGAATGAGACAAAAGACTGATAAACAATCTGTGTAAGACCACTGAAGAGAAGGGGAGAGGAACGTGAAAATATAGGTGGCAAAATGAAGCAAGCTGTATGAAATGAATTACAACCCATGTGTGTCTAAACCCTGGCTTCCACAGAATTACAAATCTTATTAATTACAAATGTTATAGAATTTTATTTCTGTTTCCTTTTCTCCTTTCTCTTTTTCCTTTCACCTCAATAGTTTTTTTATTAGTACATGTTTGCAGTACATCACTTTTACATTCCCTTTGGGGCATCAGTGTGTGTGCAGTGTATGTCTCAATTCCTTTGTCATCTACTTTCCCTCTGTCCTCTTCTTCTCTCTGTATCTCTTGACCCCCTTCTCCTTTGAGAAAGATCTATCTCCCTATTTCCTATGATCTAGCCATTATTTTTCTCTTTATTTATTCTTTGGGTATCTCATGTAATAGAAATCATGTGATAGTGAAGTTTGTGTGTCTGGTTGGGCAAAACTAGTGTGCTGGGACAAGTCTGTATAGCTTGGCATATTTTTTGTAAATAAAGTTTTATTGAGATACTCTTTTTTCAGAAAGTCATGTGTTTTTTATAGGGACTTTCTGGTTATCTCAAAAGACTGATGCAGTTGTGACTAAGACCACGGAGCCAGAGATACAACCTAAGCTATGTACTATTTTGTTTTTTTACAAAAAATGTATATAGGCCACTGTTTCACACACACAATGTCTGTGGCTAATTGTGCTGAGATTGGCCTTGAGAAAGCAGAAACTGCTGAGTCTTCTCCACACTGCATTTGGTGCTCAGCTTCTCCATTCTTTTCCAGCATGTGTGAAGGGGTGGAAGCCTGGCTCCCACCAGGGGTGTAATGAAGCAGAGGGATTATCCAATGGGCAGCAGTTTCTCATTGTCTCTCTGGGTCACCTCAGAATGTGAGACACCCATCAGTGACTGCTGGAAAGAGCATCCAGGAAAGAGAGACAGGAGAGATGAGGCGAGACACAGCTTTACTCCTCCCAAGAGTTCTCTACTGTCTTTTTGCATTTTAACTTCTAGAGGACAGAATTCTGCCTGCTAGTGCTTAGTGATTTGAATCTGCCCTTGGAGACCTGCTCAGATCTCCCATTGACTTCGTGGGAGTAATGGGCCACTTGGTCCCACAACATCTGTGCTAGCTTCAGGCTATTTAACAAACTCCTAAACAAATCCCAATAAAGTGCTCTTTAATGGGTGCTTAATTCTGCCTGGGGGTAGGTGCTGAGCATACCTATCTTCTCTCTTTCCTTCCAGGTTTACTAAGCTTCTGGCTTTTTATGGCTTGATAATTACTGCAACCAAGAACCCTGAGTTAAACAGTATTAAACCTGCTCAAAGTCACAAGATGTCTGCTTTTATTGATCTCAGTTGATCTGTTTACTCTCTGGGTTCCAATGTAATGGTTGAATTGATTATTCATTTACATTTTTAATGTTGTTGTGGGCAAAAATATTCTGACATGAATCATCTCCAACTTAATGGACTGATGACATACAATATCGTTTGGATTTTCAATTTAGTTAAGTATTTATTGTGCATCTGATCTCAGGTGAACTTATCAGGGATAAAAAGGTCATTGCAATTTCTGGTAAAAGATGATAGAAATGTGTGTTTTTCTACTATAGGAAGTTACTACTTTTGAGTGATAACCCTTTGTCAGTGAGTGGTTAGGACATCAACTTTTGTGTCATATACTCACTAATTATACTTTAAGTACAATTTAAAATCTATAATGCTCACCTTTGTTTGAACTCCTTAAATTAAATCCATATGTCACAATGATTTGTTTTCCTTTTTGATGATTTTGTTTTGTTGGAGATGTGGAAATAGTGGGAATTATACTACAGACAGCTCGATGTAATAGGAAATAGCACGGTTTTATTAGCGCACAAGGTTCTCTGTTTAACAAAGGTAAGCACCTTGAAAGGTCTAGCTACACTTTTGTTTATCATACAATGTTCTCCCTGAAGGCTCTTTGACTATGCTCATGGACTTTGTTTGGTGATGCTTTCTTCCCTCATAGCAAGCAAGTGAAGCTCTAAAAATATAAATAGGACTGCATGTGGCTTATTCTTTGAATATAATATTTATGAATTATTTATCCAATCACCTACCACCCTCACTCCTTTGTAAAATGAGAGGAAGCATAAGAAAATGCATAAATGCATATTTTTAACCATCACAGTCACTTTTATCTGATAGAATTTAACACTAAACCAGAATTTAAGGCCACATAGAGGATCATTATGAATTTTCAGGGGAATAATAAATACTAATGTTTGGTGAAAAGAGAGGAGCAAAATGACAATAATGATGAAAGTGCTTCTCTTTAGTAATTTTCTTTTTTTAAATGTATACATCATTGATTTTATTTTCTTGACTTTATACATTTTTATTTTTTAAAATAATTTTATTGAGAAACAAATAGCAATGAGACAGTTTCAAAACTGAT
>NDGN011482205.1:0-13775 GCA_002564285.1 Tympanoctomys barrerae
CAAGTAGGTGCTCTAGACCACTGAGCCATCTCACCAGCCCAACAGCTTGGTAGTTTTTCTTGAGAGTCTCCTTCCCCCAAGACCAGAAGCTGAGCTAACTGGGCCAAAATTGCAAAGCTGTCCTCAGTCTATTTTAATAGAAAGAGATTACATGTATGGCCTTATTCAATGACAATCTTATGAAACTTCTCTTATCCTAAGTATTTTTTAAAAACAAAACAAGTGTGCTAAGATTCCCCTGGATTTCTTGTCTTCTCATATCCTCATATGGGTAACCGTAGCTTTCAAAGCCAGGCCTCCCTTCCAGCCTTGGGCTGCCTTTCCCCTGCCCTCCCTGTCTTCAACTGTCTATATGTGACTGATCTTCACATAGACTACAGAAGTTCACAGAAAACAACAGCAACACAAACCAAACTCGCTTCCAACTGGTCCCTTACCATTGGTTGAGTCCTTTGGTTTGAGGGCTCGGGAGAACGGGTGGGGGATTAGAATAGAGGGTTACATTGTCCCTAACCCTCTATTTCCACTGATATACTTGAAAACTTTTTTACAGTTGCACTGATAGCTGCCTACCTTGCCTCTTCTCCTTGAGCCTTCCTGATTGCATCTCTAGGAACTGGCCTACTTTCTCTGTTTTCTGAAGGTCTCATTTGTCTGTCTGATCCCAATCAATCTCAGGCTGAAACAGTCTAGCATCTCATCCTGACATGCTGGCCTGTCTCTTCTTATTGCCCTACCAAAAGCTGGTAAATATCCCCTTTCAAATGCACCTCTTGGGGCCTGGGAGATGGCTCAGTTGAATAAGCACTTGTCTGGCAAGCCCAAGGACCTGAGTTCAATCCCCGGTTCTGCAAACAAAACAAAACAAAACAAAACAAAACGCACCTCTTAGAATATCTGTTGCTATTGCTAAAGCTACAAATTACTATCCAAGGATGACTCTCCATCTTCTCCAACTGCCTCCATCAACCTATGAGTGACTTTTAAGGCAGAGACAGAAAATATATAGCATGTGGTTGGCCACTGCCTCCTTCTACACCTGTGGCAGACATTACTAATGGATTGTCCATACCATTCAAACCCATCAATGAATCGATTTGTACCCATCCCTCATCCTCCTGCAATCACCCTGAACTTGGTCTTCTAACTTGCCCTCATTCCCATCAGTTTTCCATATACAACCCAGGGTGTGTGTTTATTGATCTGAGAAACCTTTAAACATAAGAATGGCTTCCCATTGCATTTAGCACATTTAGAGATGCCAGCTCTATTTTGTGCTTGAGCCTCAAAAGAACTGGTCCACTGGAGTTTGAATTTCTACCCAGGAGGATTCTAGCCCCTAGTTATAACCTGTGTCCCTGGTGCTGACAGCAGAACTTGGCATAGAGCAGGTGCTCCAGCATGTTTAAAGATTGCATGAGACACTCCGTTGTTGATCCAGAAATTGGTCTGAGGATCCTTTTGCATGCAGAAAGCTACTGCTGCATTCTCAGAGTCAGCATGTGGCATGCAGTTTGCTCTCCAGGCCTGCCCTAATCTCAGGAGGTTCTGCTTAGCTCTGATGCCTTGGGAATGAGGAGACACACAAATACATCAGCTTTGCCTCTTTCCCAGCTTGCTTTTTCATTATATGTGGACAACTTTTGGAGTCCTGTACTCTCTGTAGTGGGAAACAGTTCAGGGAGAGAGGCAGGTTGAATTCTGGCCTTGATAAAGCTACAGATGGGCCCCTCAGCTTTGGGCATCTGTGAAGGTGGGAGAGTCGGGCTCCTTTCTGAGGAGCTCTTCCTGTGTTTGGACCAGTGCCTCAGCGAGGGTGACCCGGCAGGGAAAGATACCTGGGAAAGTCAGGTTCTGGGCTGCTGCAACTGCTCCAGAATGTCATCCCCTCACAGCTGCTGGAATTATTACAATAGCTAGGAACAAGTTCTAGAAAAATCTAATCTCCTGGAAAGCCCTGAAATCCCAGAACAGGAGGAATCACTGGGAAGTAGAGGAACATGTTTTGGGACAGGGATTCTAGGATAGGTTTGGCTCCATGCTCGCTGATTTCCTTGGCCAGGGGCATTTAAGAACATTCCCGGGGTTCCTGCGAGGTGTCTTGGGGTACGGAGGTGAGGGCAGGAGGAGAGGGAACAAGAGAGGAGTAATTAGTGCTATTAATTACATCTCAAGCACAGCCTACGTTTCTGCCCCGGGATTAAAGAAACATTCATTTGGAACGACTATTGAGGTCTTAAATCTACTGCTTCACAAATCAGGGCAGCGGAATAAAAATTCTTTCTCTGTGGGGACCAAGAAGCAAGGAGTGCATTTCCTATCCAGGTTGCTGCAGCGCAGATGAAAAGCCAGGACTTGTGAGCTGGGCTGGAGAATGGTTTACTTGTTATTGTTGTCGGCTGTTTTTCTTTCTTTTTTTTTTTTTAAAGCTGTTTCAGGCAGAGACGTGTTCCAAATGTATAATCTAATGTGCTATAAAAGTCACTAATGTGATTATACTTTTATATCATATTAGAGAAAATGAATACTAATTCAATACCAAACACTAATTTGGTAGAACCGCAAAGTGCTGAGAAGCTACAAAACATTTGCTGGGCTGAACTTTCTGGCTGGTGCCCGGGAGTGGGTGGTGGCGCTTCCAGTTCAGCACAATGGGTGTTCAGATCTGCCAGCATCCACCTCGTTGTCTGCAGCAGAGAGACTCGGGGGCAGTTCCCCTGGGAGCACACATCCTTGCCACCTCAGGAGGAATTTACCAATCCTCAGAGGAATGTTGCAAATCACAAGGAATGCAAATCCATTTGGATTTTTAAACTAAGCATGTCGTTAACATCGTCAGCAGATGGGAGACAGGCTGCTTCCAAATCCAAGTCAAAGCTATGAGCAGTTTTTCGGAAGGAAGACTAAGAACTGTGGCCTAAGAGGTAATGTGAATGGTCACTATTCACTGACCACCTACTCTGGGATGGTCACTGTTCTAATCCCTTTCCTGCCATCCATCTATCCATCCATCCCACCTGCAACTCCATTCTAGGAAATGAGAACCATTTCTGTACCCATTTGACAGGTAAGGAAAATGGAAGCTTAGAGAGGGTATGAGCCTCACCCAAATTCACACAGGCAGTGAGGAACAGGGATGCAAAGCTAGCCTGTGAGGCTCCAGAGCTGCTTTCTTTGTCATTTAACTACTGCCAAGAAAGAAGTAGGGTCCACTAATTAGACAATTTCATTTCACTTACACTATCTCACATTAACTTTGAGATAACCCTTCAGGTAGAGCTGTTCTTATTCCTACTGTACAGATGAACAAGCTGAGGATTACAAACCTCACTTGCTAAATGGCACACAGCAAGCGACAGAGCCAGGTCCAAACACAAGGCTGGTGACTACTAAGTCAGAGCTTGTCATTTCTCCCAAGTCCCCAAAGGATGGTCTGTACACCTTTTCCTGCCCTGAATTCATGCTCAAAATCCCCCTCACACCAGCGTCCCTGAATTTTCTGATCTGGGAGTCCAAGGAAGGACATCTTGGTCAACTTCCAGAATGATACATTTCCTGAGATCTCTCCTCGTGGGACCCGACTTCCGGCTTCCCCCACACCTTCATCTCTGGGTATGATGTCCCGTTTTATGATCAAACATCATCCACATCTCGGCATCTTGGCCAGCTACATTCAGCAACACAGGGCCAGAATTATGATGCGGTGGCTTGCCTTCATAAATAATATTTTGCAATTTCCTCATCCGGGGGCATGGATAAATTATTCTTCTGCGTCAAGGTTACGATGATCAAAAAGGTGGCCTGGCTGGCCTTTCTCAAGAGTGAGGATAAAAAGAAGGCTCTGATTACATCTCGGCGCCGGGCTGCGGGCGGAGCCCCAGAGCTCTGGGCTGCTGCTTTGTGGCCACATAGATCAGATGGCTGAAAATGCATGAACTCAGCTTTGAGGGTCCTGCTCCAGAGGGATGGACGTGATCAGCATCACACATGGGGACTGGCAGGGACAGCCCTCCCAGGGGAGCACGTGTGGCACTGTTCTCATGTTCTCTCTGCTGAAAGTTCTGTCTACCCTGCTGTAAGTGTGCCCATACTGTGTTTCCACGTGGAGTTGCACGAGCTGAACTGTGACGCTCTCCCCCAGAATCCTGTGCCCCAGTACCTCAAAATGTGGCCTGATTTGGGGACAGGGTCCTTAGAAGGAAACCAAGTTCACATGATTGTGGCTCTAACTGAGTATCACTTGTATCTTTAGAACAAAGGGACACTGAGGACACAGATGCACAGCGAGTGGACGCCTTCAGATCACAAGGTGGGCTGTTCACAAGGCAAGCAGAGAGGCCTCAGAGGAAACCACTGGGAATGTGAACTTCTACCTCCAGAACCATGTGCAGACAAATTTTCATTGTAAGTCAGCCCACCTTGGCATTGAAGTCCTGACAGACAAAGCCAGAGACACTTTTTGCAAAGCTGGAACCAAGGTATGATCAAGTGGAAGCTGCTGAGCTGAGGTCAGTCGTATCTAAGGTAATTGTGTTTTTCTTTTTCTTTCTTTCTTTTTTTTTTTTTTTTTGGTGGAACCGGGGATTGAACTCAGGCCCTTGTGCTTGCCAGGGAAGCGCTTATTCCACTGAGCCATCTTCCCGGTCCCAGTATTTGTGTTTTTCATCATACATTTGCTTGGAGTCACTCTGTCACTGGCAGAGATGCTCAGGAGGGCAGGCCCACCTGCTCTGCTCACCACAATCTCCCCTAGAACACGCCTGCTTCTACAATATTTCTGGACAGAGAAGTGGGTGTGAGTGAACACTAGCTGGCATGAGTCTTGCTTTCCCTCCATTTCACAAGGCTGCATGCAACCTTCTACCTGAAAGGAGGGCAGCCAGTGAGGCTTGTAGAGGCAGAAGCCAGGAGTCTTCCTTGCCTATGGGACTCTCCCGAGCCTCAGGCTGTCTGCTGAGATTCAGAGGGAAAAAAGCACAAGGGAAAACTCTGCTCCAGTTCCATCCATCCTGCCGCCTACCTACCAACTTCAGGTTCACCCTCCTTGGCTTCCATGTCAGAAGCCGCAGGCTATGTAGGATGTGCCTCTTACCATCAGTTCTGTTCTGAGAAGATGCCCCTTTACGTTTCTACGGATGCAGCAATTGGTTTGCTTGCCCTATCCTGGGCAACGTGTTCCCAAATCCACGCCAGTCAGATAGGCAGAAGCTGCCTTCTTCATCCCCCCATCCCGATGCGCTGCACCCGGCATCCGCAGACTGACGTCCCAGCTTGTCAAGAGCTCCGCTGCCTCTAGCTGCACACATTTTGTCGGACGAGAGCAAATGTTTTTTTACTTGAACAGCAGAGTCATGCCCACGAACAGACACTGTAAACAGGTGGCCCTTGGGCACGCTGTGCCCACAGACATACTGTATTTAGTTTGGCCTGTATGGTGTATGTGTTTTAATTTTTCTTTAAAAATGGGCGATTTTGCATACAAATCCGGATGCCTAGCTTCTCATGAGAAACTGAAGACTCCAATGATGCCAGGCCTACAGAGGCATCAGTGGAACTATAGGGAAGCTGTGCCCTTCTGGGGACTTGCCCTGCAGTCTCCCGGAATAGCTGTGGTCTCAGTGTCTAGTCACAGCCTGTGGCACCACAGGGGCGAGAGGTTAGAGCCCCTTCTAGATCTTTGCTGCATAGTCCTCAAGGGCTCTATCAGAACGGAGCACAGATACTATCCAAGCCAATCTCCCCAAACCCCATTCCTGGTCACCAAATGCCTTCGGGTGAGTGCTCACGGCCTATTTGGTGAGTGATCGAACCAACGGCAGCAGAAGCCCAGTCCTCAGTCAGCACTAAGAAGCAGCCAGTAAGGTGCCAGGAGCCAATCCATCAGCTCGCCATGGGCCTGGCAGGCCTTGAGCAGCTTCGTGCCAGCTCAGAGGTCTCCCTGCCTCCTATGGAAGGCCAATACACCAGCCCCTGCTCTGGCTGGCCAGGAGCATCAGGAGCCAGTGACAGACACAGGCCACCCCTCCCCACACGTGCCTGGGACACTCCCCTCGTGTCAGGAAGATGGGGCCTGGCTGCAGCTCTCCTGCGGGGCGCATCCCGTAGGCCCCCAATTGTCCCTGCCCTCCCAAATCCAGACGGAACTGCGAATTCTCCCTGTCAGTGCTGTATATCACTTTGAGATATATACCATATTAGCAGAAAGAACTGAATTATATTGCATTCATGATGCAATTAAACACTTCACTAGGAATCAATGTAAAACTGATGAGGCCTGAAAGTAGTGCATATGGCTTAGAACATTATAAAACATTACCTTCACTCAAATCCTTTTCAGTAGCAATTTAAATCTTCTTACAGTTACTGCTGCCAATGGTAAACCATCTACTGATTCATAACAGCGCATGGTAACGAATGAATTTTTTTAAAAATTTATTCAACTACTAAATTACCCATGAAACCGGAATAGCTGACAGGAATAATCTGAATTATTATTAGCTCTGCAAGTATTCTGCATTAGCCAATTTAAAACCACGGTTCTCAGGCAGGAACCAGTTAGTACAGCCGGAGTGTTAAATGACTGCAATAGTTCTTCATTTTACTGCTGCTTACATTTAAAGGTCAAGAGATAAAAATTACATATGACTCCAAACATGGGAAGGGTGTTTATCTTTTTCTATGAATCAGGTCAGTTGTAAACTTTAAAAAACATTTGCGATGCAGTTGTACCAACTCAGAGGCCTTTGGGATATTTAGAAATCCTAAGACTGGGCAGAAGATTCTTCTCTTTCCTGACATTGCTACCAAAAAACAAAACAAAACACCTGAAAATAAAACCAAAAAATAACCCCCAGAGTGATCCCCCAAACACTCATCATTGTCATGCAGAAACTCACTTCCCAAGAGGTGCTACATCCTGGTCTCCTGCCCTCACAGCCACTTATCCCAGAGCCCCCTGCAGCACCTGGGAAGCTTTGGAAAGATCTTGAGGCTGCAGGAGGAGGTTATGGTAGCAGATGCTCAGTCCCCACCAGGGCGTTATTCGGTCCAACCCACTGTGTCCCACGCACTTGGGCAGAACACAGAGCTGTCCAGGCCCTGCTCCCTTCCCCACCTGCCTCTCCCGTCCAGGCCTCCTGTCTGTTGGTTTTTGCTCCCCTGCAAAAGCCCAAGGGAAAAGCAAAGTGAGAGAAATGAATAAAGCAGCAGCTTTCTTCAGGAGCCTCGTGTTATCAATGCATGAGTGAACAAGGAGCATAAAGCACCCAGCCTCATTTCTCTGCGTGGCTCTGGCAAGACGGGCACGTGCCTGTCGAGCTCTGCAGAAGGAAGAGCCAGGCAAGTTCAAGGCGGGATTCTTTTTTTTTTTTTTTATTTCCTTTTTTTGGAGGGAGGTTTTTTAAAGCCACAAAGTTAATATATGCTCGTTATAAAAAATTCAAATGATGGAAAATGCAAAGAAAAAAGCTGACAGCCCAGCCTTGTCACTTCACATTTGGTTATGAAGAGATAATAATTAAGCACCTACTATGTGCTAGGGCCCTGGGGGGTGCAGCAGTAAACAAAACCACTGTAACACCCTGGGGAACCCTTGTGGGTTTCTATCTTTGTGTCAGCCACCATGTACACACAGAGGAAGAATTTCTGGTAAAAATGAGGTCATATTTTACTACTTGCTTTATCTACCCCACAAACTGTCCTAGACTTCTTTTCCTGAAAGGCTACAATGCCACCGCAAGCTTCCCCAGACCTAGATGGGCTATATCTTCTTGCTAGCATAAGCCACCTTGCCAATGCGCACTGTTCAAGCTCTGAGGGTGGTGTGCTGTGTCCTACGCCAAAAATGGACCCTGCACATGTCCTGACACTTTAAGGGTAAAAGGGTGTGGGGAGCTGGACTGCTCCTGCAGAAAACACCCTTCCAACAGACAAAAGACAGCAACTGTGTCCCCCACTTCAAGCTATCTTTCACACACAGCAGATGTCCATGGACTGATATGACTAGCAGTCACAATATCCACACTGTCCAACATCCTCCATGTTGCCAGGAGGCCCCTGTTAAGCCACTGGTTCTCAACAAAGCTGATTTTGTCTTCCCAACAGATATCTGGTGAGGTCTGAATATTGGCAAGATCTGAAGATATTTTGGATCATTTCATCGTGAGGTGGAGGAACACAATGCCAGCGTCAGGTGGCAAAGCCCAGGGATGGGCTAAATACCCTATAAGAGAGACAATCGCCAACAACCAAGGACAATCCAGCACAAATGTCATTAGTGTCAAGGTTGAAAAATCTCACTTTAACTAGTGTCTGGGGCAGCTTAGAATAGTGTGGGTGAGAGAACAGATCTGTGACCCAGACACCCTGTGTTTAAGGCCCAGCTGAACTGCTTGCAAGCTGGGTGGACACGCGATTGGACAAAACACTTAACCCTTCTGAGCCCCAGCAGTGCTAAGCACTACAGGTATCTGTCTTTCCATACTTACTCATAGGACCTACTTCTTAGGATCAGCAGGAAGATTAAGTGAGATAATTTATGTCAGGAATACAGTATGGCTTTACTCAGTAGCAGCAACAGCACTGTTCCTAGAAGCAACGCAGCAACAGTAATAAAGGCAGCATTCTTTTACTGGGTAAAATGCACACCATATAAAGTTTACCATCTTAACCATTTTTAAGTGTCAAGAACTGTGGCATGAAGTCATTAAACTATTGCGCCATCCATCTGCAGAACTTCTACATCTGCTGTGTCCTCGTGTGGCCCTCCTCTGTGCCTGCCTGTGTCCTGATCTCCTCACATTACTAGGACACCAGTCACACTGGGTGAGGCCACATGCTACTGGCCTCGTTTTAACTCCAGTACTCCTTTACTTCCAATACTGGCCTGTTCTGAGATGCCAGGAACTTCATTACGTCTCAAGATATTCACACATGACTAGGAGGAACATGCCTCAGACCACGGCCCCATCGTCCAACAGCTGCACTGCAGCTGTGAGTGGCCAGTCCTGGACAGTGAGGTGACAACCTCTAGGTGGCTTCCCTTCCTGAAAATCCTCACCAGGAGACAAGCTTTTTCCTCTGCCCCTTAGGCTTTCCTCACTGCTTTATGGCCAGCAGACATAAGCCCTGGAGGAGGAAAAACCACAGAGTTGAAAATGCCAACAGAGGAAATGGAGAGACAGAGGTGGCCTCACCCTGCCATGGTAGAGAAACAACCACAGGAGCTCAGAGGAAAAACACCTGGTGATTTATCTGGGCAATGGAGTACTCCACACCAGAAAGAAATGAGCTAGCAAGCCATGACTGGACGTAAGGAACCTCTGCCCACTGCTACATTTAAAAAGGCAGGCAGAGAAGGCTACATGCGGGTTCCAACTGCATGGTCTCACTGTGTGGCTCCCAAGTTCAGGTGTTGGAAACTTGACCCTGAATTCATATGGTAATGGTATTTGGAGAAGGGCCTTTGGGGGAATAATTAGGGTTGAATGAGGTCTGGAGGTTGGGATCCCCACGCTAGCATTAGTGCCCTCATAAGAAGAGAAACCCAAGCTTGGACACCTGCTCTGTCTTGTCTGCTAATACCCTCTGCCATGCTTTGAAGCAGCAAGGCCTTCACCAGGCGCTGGCACCGTGCTCTTGGACTTCCCTGCCTCCAATTTCTTATAAATTGCCTGGTCTCACATGTTGTTATAGCAATAAAAACCATACTAAGACTCTAACAATAAGATCTCCTTTTTTTTTTTCCTACTTAATATATTTGGTAAAGGGTCTCATGAGGCAGCTTGGACTTATAGTGATCCTCCTGTTTTCAGCATCCCCAGCGCTGGGATAACAGGCATGTGCCACTGGACTTGGACTCAGTCACTGGCTCATTACACCCCAGGGGAGGGACTGGTGTGGCATGCGGCATGTGGCACGGTCCCTATGCTTGCCAAAGCAGGTGCTTAGTCTGCTGAGCTATCTCACCGGCCCTAAGATGTTCTGGGGAAAAAAAAAAGCTATGGAGATGGTAAAGCATGCAGTGATAACAGGGGCCTGGGAGAAGGGAGGGAGAGAGACAAAGAGAACAGGCAGCGCACAGGGGATTTTTAGGGCAGCAACAGCATCCTGCTTGACACTACAGGGTGGATGTGTCATTACTTAACTCTGTCCAAGCCCAAAGACTGTGAAGCCCCGAGAGCGAGCCCTAGTATAAACTATGAACTCGGTGATAATGATCTGTCACTGTGGGTTCATCAGCTGCACCAAAGGTCACCCTCTGCAGACGGAAGATGGTGAGGAGACAGTGCATATACTTGTGACAGTACACATGGGAACTCTACTTTTCTCTCAATTTTCTGTGGACCTAAAAGTGCTCTAAGACAAGTACTTAAAAATAATACACGCACCCAAGCGAGTGTAAGGGGCCATCACCGGGCTTGCGGTTGCTTGTAGCCCACCAAATTCATTCCCTACGGGAGCAGAACCTCAGAGGGCACCAGGGCACCTGGCTGGGCCTCTGAAGTAGAGGGCTTTGCACAGAGTAAAAGGGTCCAGCACGTTAGGATGTGGGAGCCAGCGGTGCTGGATAGCACTGTACTGGAGCACGGGCTCTGTGTGGTCCCTTCTGTGCTCGTGTCTACAGCCTGAGGAGAGGTGGTCAGGGGATCCTGGCTCGAAAGCACTCAGTCCCTCTCTGATCTGCACACACAGGAAAAGTGTGTAGGGTCAGGCTCCAGACAGACACATGGCTAAAGGCACCTTGGCAGAACTCAGGGAAGGTGGTTGTGGTACCCCTGGGCGAGTGCTGCTTGGCCGAGGGACTCCCTTCCCCAGTGTGGGCACTGGGGAGATTTTCTGCCAGAGGTGACATTTGTGTTGGGAGTGAATCAGTTAAGGCACAGGGCAGGGGCAAACAAGCTCAGAACAAGCAGAGAGAAGCAGGTATCACCCACGGCTCTGGACAGTGGGTGGGCATCTGGGATCTTGAAATCCTGACGTGGGCCAATGAGGCTGTTGCTGAGTCAGTCACTGAGCATCAAGCACCACCAGTGTTTTGAGCAGCACTGGGTGTGGGGGGAGTAGAGATATTTAGAGGCTGGTGTGGTCTTTCAGACCTCATGACCTACTGGGTGAGCTGAGAACTGTACACTGATGAGCCTGAGGGAGGTCAGAGCCCAGAGAAGGGCCTGCTGCTCAGGGCAGGGTTTTCGGGGATAGCGGCCCCCAGTGGAGACTTTAGGTGCAAAGTCAGTTTACATAAACAGACTCTAAAGAGAAATCTTGCACACACCAAGAAAGACAAAGAGGTTTCGGGCAACTAAACCTAAGGAGAGAAATCATGAGAAGTGTGGATGGAGAGGGAACTGAGACCCTCAAATGTCCGCCCCTATACCTGCCTGCTCAGCCCAGTGGCCCATCCAAGCTCACTAGGAGGGCAGGTGGCAGGTAACTGCTTAGCACATGCATGCATATCGAGGGAGAAGCCATCAGGCACGTGAGGCCTCCAGAAAAAGAAGTGAGTTCCAACTTGGAAAGGAGGCATTGTCTCTTTAAGTGAGCATAACACTGTATCATCCTTTCTCTTCCTATTTTGGGTTTTATTAGCAAAGCAGTACAATGTTTATACTAGTGGGTATTACATTTGCCAGAACAATTACAGTATGACAAATGGTACATCAATGTAATCCATCAACCTCGCCAAGACAGGAATCCTTTACTCGGGACTGCCATTAATTCTGCGCTCCAGTCTCTGGGGTCCTGGGCCCTCGTAGCCATGACAACATGGATGACGCCTGGTGCGAATACCAGGGCTCTGGGAGAGGTGGGTATCTCCTTAATGTGCTGGAATGTAACCTCTGGCACCCCCACATTAGTCTAGCTCAAGGAAGAAATCACAGTTTGGGGCTGGAAACACACAAAGCACTTGGGGGGAGTGGGGGCTTTTTCCTCCTCCATCAGGGTGCGGCCGCTCAGAAGCCGGGAAGGTTATATACCAATGGGTTGCATGCCAGCCTCAAAGCCAGGAGCAAATTCAGGCTGGGGATCTGTCAAGTCTCTGTAACAATGGCAGCTTTTAAGGAATGGGGACAGAAGGCTCAGAGTAGAAGACAAAGACACAGCATTTGAAGAGAGGCGAGAAGGGGAAGTCATTGTTTGATCTGTACAGAAAGCCTCGGAGACACCCCCACCCAAGGCAAGCAGCTTTCTAGGCACAAGGAGAAAAGGTGGTTTGTCGTACAAAGAGCTCAGATCTCTTCTGATTGGACAGCTCCAGCCTCAAATGACTGATAGATAATTTCTTGCCCTGGGGCGCATTTTTCCTCCCCGGGCTGCAGCTCCTCCGAGCAGCAAAATCCCAGCGGTTATACACGCCCTCGGACAAGACTGCAGTCATCAGCTGCAAATTCACCGGGAGTTTCAGGGTTCCTCAATCCATCCCAGCCAGCAAATTACAAGCCGGGAGCGGCTTTATAAAATATGAAACGGCTGCTGTCAGTTTTTCCATCAGTTCTACATATTTTGCTGTTAACAAAAGGAACCGATAACCACTTTTCACAAGGAAAAACAAGAATAAAATCAAAGGCCCCTAATGGAGACAATCTCCAAAGTGCAACAACACAAGCCCATTTCTTCTTTTTTTCCCTTCCCTGACAAATCAATCTGGCCATGGTCCAAGGATACAGGCAGACAGACGGAGCTACCTCACCTGTTTTATTAAGCCATTACCAGAATCATTTTATTCCCATTTATAATGTTCAATACATGGTCTGAAGACTTTTCTAATATAGTAATTAGATGGAACACTAGATAGATGGATTAAATTGGGATGATATTTTATGCCATTGTACATTGCTTTACAATATTCTGCCTGGTTTCTGAGATACCAAGATGTGTGTGCACATGTATATAAATACATCCCTTTTATTTTGGATGGTGGGGATGTACTTTGCATGTGGCTTGTCTCAGCTCTGTCCTTCTTTTTTGGAAATCTGATGGAAATCTGTGGATCCATGATAGGGCTTGCTAGGAACCCCGCCCTACACGCTGTCCCCTCACCCCCACACTGCTCCCAAGTCCTGGCTTTCCAGGCAGTGCTGCTATCACCATGCTCACTGCAACCAACATTTAGATGCTCAGCACGGGCTAGTCAGAAAGTGGACGCTCCATTTACTGTCACCTCATTTAGCCCAGGGGGAAGGCATCCTGCTGCTCATTTTACAGATGGGAAAACTGAGACTCGGAGAAAGGTTTGCTCCAGATACTGGACAGGCACACGGCAGGCACAGGTCTCTGCACACAGAGCACCCCACTCAGCAGCCACAAAAGAATATCTCTTTTTAAGAAGAAAAGGCAAGATGCTTCTCCAAGAAGTGTGTGTGTGTGTGTGTGTGTGTGTGTGTGTGTGTATAGAACTAAATTATAATCTTAATTTGAAGAGGCCATAAAATCAAGGATTAGTAGTCAATAACGATCATTTTCCTTCAGGTACTGTCTTCCTCCAGCTTTTGGGGACCAGCAAAACTAGTCCAATGGGTGTCATCAGTAGCTCAGGCGTTGTCCCCTGTTAGAAAAAAGAACTGTGAGGGCTGGCCTGATAGCTCAGTGGACTAAGGCACTTGTTTAGGCAGAGCGCAGTGGCTGGGGGGTTCCATCCCTAGGGTGCCACGCTGGCCCTGGCCCTGCCCACGGTGCGTGCTGAGATGGCGATTGAGACAGGGCGTGGTGGCACTCGCTTGTAATCCCAGCACTTGGGAGGCTGAAAACAGGAGAATCACTACAAGTCTGATCTACAT
>NDGN011482207.1:0-37007 GCA_002564285.1 Tympanoctomys barrerae
GCACCTGCTTAGGCAGAGCTCGGGCTGGGGTTTGAACCCACCACGTCATGCTGGCCCCACCCCCGGGGCATGCTAAGGTGGTGAATGAGGCTGGACAGGGTGGCATGTGCCTGTAATTACTATGATTCCAGTATATATATATATATATATATATATATATATAATTACTGTTCTTTCAGCATTTTGCTAAGGCTACATAACAAGAGCAGGTGTTGCTGTGGCTGTTGTTTTGTGGGTTAAGTTTGTTTGTTTTTGTAGAGCTAGAAATCTGACCCAAGGTTTTGCACTTGCTAAACAAGGGCCCTATTACTGAGTTAGGCCTCTAGCCGGCCAAGTTTTCTTTTAATACTCTGTCATGTTACAAAATATAAAATGTGCATAATTGTTCGTGGAACTTAGTGTAGACATGCACATCCAGGGAACAGTGATCAGAGCCTGCCTTTGTCAGGTCAGTGATTTTAAAGGGCCACAAACAGCCTTTGCAGTTACTATGCACAATGGCTGTCACTGGAAATGATAGTCATAAATATGGCACTTCAGAGTCCCCAGCGTAGTGGTTTCAAGAGCTGGGCAGAGATCAGCGAATGAAGGAGAATGATTACATTGAATACTAGCTGCAGGAGAGGTGCCTGTCTGTAATACATCAGTAACTAGGCATGAGAGAGGGCACAAACGTGGCCAGTGGGCAGCACAGGCTTTCTGTACAGAGCCAGACAGTAAATACTTTAGGTTTCATGGTCTGTGTAACTACAGTGTTGTGGGCAGCTTCTGCAGAGACTGGGGTCAGGAGCAAAGGACAGGCAGGACACAGCTGGATGCCTGCTCCTGGTGTCCCCAGCATACCTCACATGGGTGAATGAGAGGAACATTTGAGAATGCTTTGGGAGCATAAAAATAGTGTTTAAAACTTTGATAGGATCACTTTATAGTTGTAAAGGAATCCTTCTTTAGATGCCAAATACTTTGAATGGGGACATCTAATAAATTTTTCCATGATATATTTCTTTCTGAAAATACTGGGTGAGGCCTGCCGGTTAGCTCAGTTGTTTAAGCATCTGCTTATGCAAATGCAGTCAGACCCAGGACACCTCAGTTTGATCCCCAGCTCTACATGCCTTACCAGACCCACCCTTAAGGCAGCCTGGGCCAGCCTCCCTCCCCCCAAAAAAATCCTTCTCTGGAAAGACTGTGAATCCTCACAGCTGTTCCTAACAATGACTGCATGATTCCAAGTTGTATTTGTTCTGGTGATATAAATAAATGCATTGGTCAATGCCAATCTAATGTTTTGCCTTAGTGAATGACCACATCTTTTGACTTTGGTTAAATTCTGGGAGTATAGGAGCTTCACAACTCCAGAAGCCCCAAGTGGGAAGCAGTGGGATCATGAGTGATTTTATGTAGCAATCATATGGAACTGCACCGTGTGCAGGAGGAATAATTTAAGAACCTGTGGGCTTGGTGAGTCACGGGATTTCGGGGCCCATCCATTACAAGGAGATGTGTGTGAGGTGCCCCAGGAAGGCTGTCCACATTCTTAACCCAGTGTCTGTCTACCTTTCCCTCTACAGTTGTTGCAGTGTAAATTTGTCATGTTGGGCAAATTTTCTTCTAGGCCAAAAGACAATTTTCAACCACCACAAAAGATAGCAAAATGGAAAGGTGCTTGTTACAGTGAAGAATACCTCCCCAGGGATGTCCAGGAGAGTCACACCGAATATTGCAAAGATGTGACCTGTATCACAACCACAGGACCACGGGAGCACCACAGGGAAGCTGGATGCCTGCAAGAGTTTATTTTACTTAAAGCAAAATGTTAACTACAATTAGAAAGCAAAATTACGTGTAATTCTGTGCATTAGAGCAATGCATAAGAACTGTACAGGATGCATAAGGAAAACTAAATAGATAAATACAAATTAAATACTAGAATATATTATTTTAGATAGTCACAAAAACAGGAAAGAATAAACAAGCAGCATAGTGTACAATCAGAAAATTAATAACAATATATGACCAAATTCACTAATTATAAAATTATAGACATTATGCATAACTTTTAATTGATTATATCTCAACATTTAAAAAAATAGGACATTTTAACCACAATGGGTACATTGCATTTTAGTAATTAAATCACAATTTATTAAGACAATATTATGTTGAATTAAAAAATACACTGCTACAAAAATAAGAACTTGACATATAATAAGATAAGCTAAAAGAAAAAGCGTGGAAAATGTATTGTGAAATTCTTTACAAAAAGATGCTGGAGTGGCTAATATTTGAGAATTAAATTTTGAGAGAAGCAAAAAACTAGTGGAAAATAATGAAAGATACTACATGATTAAGAGGGCCATTTGTCATGCAGATCTAATAATATTAAAGTTAATATGAAATGTTTATACATAAGAGCAGAGCATTAATGTACAGAAACAATAACCGACTGTACAAAATTTAAATGGACAACGCATGACCTCAGCTGGGGACTCTCACCCTCTTTTCCAGGCAGCTGAAAGAGCAGTAAATAGAAGTTACGAGGACACTGAGGATATAAAGAACATACCGACCACCTTAACTGCCACTTATGGGCCCACCTGCCCTGAGGCGTGCGCTTGCCCTTCAAGCACTAACGGCCTCTTCACCTAGAAAGCCCGCGTCTGTGTCAGCAGAGACTTCACCAACTTACATGAGGGAAGTTATAGTTCTTATTAATATACAATTTGAAAAAAATGGAAGAATCTGTACACCCAAATACTTCCACAGTAAGAATACATTTCGAATTAATTGGCAAAGAATAAGTTTTAAGGGAAACCTAAAAGTATTTGTACTATATACAAAAATAAAAGGAAGAGATGCAGACAAAGGGACGCAGATATAAAAGGAAATCAATAGCATGAATGCCCGTGCTAGAAGGCAGAAGTAAAGCAGAACCTCCGCGCTTTCACATTAACAAACAAGATGTAAAGAACAAACACAACTTAACTCATGCAGAAGGAAGAAGATAAGACACAGAAACTGATAAATTGAAAACAGAAAACATTGAAGTTGGAGAACCAAAAAACCACTTGATTGAAAACATCAGTGAGAACAATAGATAGAAAAACGTGGATGAAGCGTGAGGTGGCCCCGTTAGCACCTTCCGTGGCAGCTCCAGGCTTGGCAGAAATTAGCTGAGCACAAGAAGCAGACCACAAGCCAGTCCTCAGCCACGCCACCGGCCTGAGCTAAAATACTGCAATGCACGTGTTGTGCTTTTCTAGTGGGCATAGGATGTCACTGTCACCATAAATTGACGTACTAGATAGAAACTTAATCAGGCTTAACACACTCCCGAAGGGTGATTTATTCTTCTGACAGTTGGGGTTTTTTGTTTCTCTCTGTTATGCATCCCTGTGCTTATTTATTGCTTGGTTCGGAGACTGTGGTCTAAGTGTCCTTTGTCCTAACAAACACCAAGGTGACAAAGCAAAAAGGAAAAAGAAAATCCCCAGCATTTTCTAAACATGTGTTCTACAAATTGGGGAGATTTCCTAGAAATCAATTCCCTAAAAGATGTTAATTAAAAATAAACAAAATTAGCTTCAAGAATTTATGGATAACTGAAAATCCATTGA
This sequence comes from Tympanoctomys barrerae, assembly GCA_002564285.1. Classification (NCBI taxonomy): domain Eukaryota; kingdom Metazoa; phylum Chordata; class Mammalia; order Rodentia; family Octodontidae; genus Tympanoctomys; species Tympanoctomys barrerae. Next base: position 3,618 of record NDGN011482207.1, read on the forward strand.
ACAAACTGAATTCATAGTCTAGCATCTGAAAAGTAAGATGCCTGTTTCAGACAGTTATATGACACTTGTAATCCTACCCCATATTTAAAAAGCGTGGAGCTGAGCTGGGGTTCAGAGGTAGAGTTACAGCGTGGCATGCGCGAAGGCCTGGGCTTGGTCCTGGGCACAGCACGAATAAAATAGAGTTAAATAAATAAAATAAACATAGAAGCTGTTAAGATATTTCCTAGCTTGTTTTATGAAGCAATGTTTAGCCTGAATGCAAAAGTAGGAAAAACACATAAAGTGGGGGAATAGCCCACGAAAAAGCCCAATATCCTTCATGAATATAAAAATATTGAAAAAGAAATTATCAATGAAATGAATCTGGAAAGACAGAAAAATATATAACTCTTGATCAATCTGTGTTTATTCCCAGAATGCAAGACTGCTTCAACATTAATTATAAATCAATTATTCAAATCACTATGACAACAGGATAAACAAAAATGCAAGTTATTCTGATAGAAACTAGTGAAATTGAATATTCATGATAATAGTAATTCTGGAAATTAGATATGGAAGAAAATTTTCTCAATCTAAAAGTAAGTATCTACAAAGGAAAAAAAAAAACCTTCATTATCATCATCATTACTGGTAGGAAGGCCTGTTTTCCACTTACTTTCGGGGAAAGGCAGCAGCGTCTGTTTTCTTGTTCAACGCCAGCTGAGTGGCCCTAGAACATGGAGGGCAAGGACAAAAAAACTTGTTTGAAATTAAAAATTACATTCGTTCTATTCCAAGATAGTACGATTATCTATGTAGAAAGTAGAAAGAAATTTGAAATAATTTGCTGGGATCCATAAATTTAGCAATGTCATACAATATAAAATTAATCTTAAAAACTTTTTATATGTACTAGCAAACTGAAATGTAAAGATATGTACTTTATAACTGTAAAATTATAATGATTAATACCATGTACAAAATTGTTACAAAATGGCAACACAAAATAAATCACAGCAAACCTCAATAAATGGAGAGGAAACCTCAATAAATGTTTGCTTAAATTAACATACCGACTCTCCATATACTTTAATCAATATGCTAATTCGCCCTACATTGATCAGTAGATTGTTCACAGTCCTAATTAAAACTTCAGCAAGTATCTTGTAAGTACATTCAAGCTGATGCTAAAGTTTCCTAGAAAAAAGTAGTACATTAAAAAATCAAACCAATACAGTTAAGTAAGGGATTCACATTCTATGATCCACGCCTCGCTATTAACTACAGCCATTGCTAGGCTGTGGGGCAGGGAAGACAGCCACAGATGCAGCAGGAGCAAGCGGAGCGGCTCGTGAAGGCTGCATCAATACTCCCAACTGACTGTTTTGCTCAAAGTATGCTGACAATTCTCTGGAGAAAGTGAATTTTCTAAATAACTGTGATGAGTAACTCAGCATCCATAGGAATAAACGAATGGGCCTTGACTCACAGCAAAAGAAAATTACTTCAAAGTAGTAAATTTAAATTTAAAGCAAAAACTATGACATTTTCAGACAAAGTACAAGAGAAGACTTTAGAGTGCCTTGGTTTAGAGGGAGCGCTCCTCGGTGAAGCACGGGAAGTGGGTCCATAAGGAATGCTGGGCACATGGCCTCACTAGCGTTTTAGTCAAGTACTCCTGGATTGGCACAAACTTTTCAAACCACGTGCCTGACAAAAGACATACCTAGATTGTGCCAACAGTTCTTTAAGTTCCACAATAAAAACCAGTGTAAAACAAAATGGATGAAAATCCTTAACTAAACTTTTACAAAAAGTCTATGGAAGCGACCAGCAAGCAGGTGAAAAGATGGCAGCAAAGTTAACTATTAGACAGCTTGGCCACACGAAGGCACCGACCTGCACCAGTAGGATGACAATATTAATAACCAGAACTCACAAAAATGCTAATGTTCTGCTATGGATATACTTTGTTGGTGGGGATGGAAATGTGACAGAGTTGCCTTTTTTATTTACTTACTTATTTACTTGTGTCTTTTTGAGACACGTTTTCCCTATGCAGGTTAGGCTGGCCTTGAACTCGTGCTGTCACCTAGGCTGGCCTTGAACTCGCGCTGTCACCTAGGCTGGCATCGAACTTGTAGCAGTCCTCCTGCCTCAGCCTGCCGAAGGATGGAATTACAGGTGTGCACCACCACCCACAGCCTAGCGCTCCTCTTGAATCTAGTCGTGCTTTTTATGGTTAAGGTAAACACAATAGCCTCATGTACACAACAATAATACTATAAGGCATTTGTCATAATGAATACTGACTTGGAAAAATTTTACACAGATGGCAACATTGTGAAATAACTTTCATTAGAGGTGTGTTGGTGTTTAGTTAGTAGAGATCAAGGATGCTCTGTACCACCCTACAATGCCCACAGGTGTACCCCCCAGAAGTTATCCAGCAGTGCTGATGTTAGGAAATCCTGCCTTGGAATATGAAAAGGTTTTCTCACAAAATCAGCATGCAGACGGCAGTGTTTACATGAAGGATGCAGAAAAGAGACAAGCCAGACACCGTTCACGTGGAGAGTGGATAAACATGTCCAATCACATCCATCTAGTGAGGCAATGCTCTGCGAAATCAACAGGAACAAGGACTACTGCCTTATGAAGCACTGTGAGGGAATCCCAAAGCCATCCCTCTACGTGAGAGACGCTGGTGTCAGGAGATCATACCAAGGATGAGGCCATGTATATAGCACTCTACTACGGAACATTACAGGGTTGCTACACTAAAGAGCAAATAGCGATTGACCACAGAGGGGCAGCACAGGGGCACTTCAGGGTGACAGAAGAGCCCTGTGCCCTGCTTTCAGTGATGATTATTGAAATTTAGAAATAGGTTGAAACCCACCAAACTATGTAGCAATAAATGTACCATGTTATGTACATTGAAAAAGTGATTTTAAAAGCATAGTCATGTTTTCCAACAGTAACTGCAAAAGTGAGATTTTAATATTATGTTTTTATCACTAAATTTCTTACTGCAAGTGTTATTTCTGAAGAAGAGCTCAAGCTGCAGCACTATGCCAGCTGGCCCCTGAGCTCGGCTTTGCGCGGGTCAGCCTGCGAGTTTCCCGAGACAGTTAGGCCTGCCCGAGAGTCAGGGGCCTTGTCCATAGGGTAAAATAACAATAGTTTCTGTCTACAGGCTTGTTGTCAGGCCTGCGTGAGCATATGCTATGCCTGCTCCATTGCCTTCTGGACTACAAGCACACCAGGAAGATCCGCTTACTTCACTGTAAATAACACACGATGCTTGTGTGATGCATACTTTTCTTAAATAGTAAGAATCTGAAGGGCAAGTAATGGCTTTAATCAAATTTCTCATAAAAATTTTTGGCTGTAATTTAATAAAAATAGTATGTTGGGCATGATGAAATATATCATGCCTTGCAGTTTTTAATGTATTAACTATTTGTAGACAGACGAGCTTGTGACATTCATCAGTGGGCACGCTTGAGATCTGTATTTGAACTTAAATGCTTTTCTATTTGCGTAAATTTATAACTAAAACACCCTCTAAATGGCCTGATTTATTAAATATATTATATAAAATACGATGTATATTACATAGTATGATATACACACAAGGTATTCAGCACATATCCCACTGGAAAACATTTGGTCATATTTGGTCTAGGTTTATAAGAATGATTTCATCTTTCTTCTGTAAAATTAGTTTTCTCAGTGACTTGGAAGTTTGCATTATTTAATCTTCAACACATTTGATTAATATATTTGATAAATCAAGTCCTCCACTTGTGAAGTTGTTAGATATCAAATATCCTTAGCAGAATTCTCGTGAGCTCCAATTAAACATCCATCTAAAATATTATAAGGAGATCCTGAAGGTAATTAGTGTTTTGCTTACACGGGTGGCACGTGTACTTCACAGCGCTGTGCCCATTCTGTCTCTGTGGAGAATGAACTGGTAACTCTCCCTTGAGAAAGAGCCTCAGGTGGAGGCTCTGCGGGGTCACCTTTGATTCCTGGGTGGCAGCCACCTGCTCTCACAGCGGGCGCTGCCCGCAGGGAGGTAGCATCACTATGATCCTGAGTCCTGGCGCAGGTCAGTCCTCCCTTGGAGCCTAAAAGCCTGCATCAGGCAAGCGGAGCTGCAAATCTTTCATTAGGAAAAGGTTTTCGTGGTGTCGTGTCCTGTGCCTTCAAACTTGCAAGCTAAGAATGGAGGCGAAAGCCTCTCCTCACTCTATCCATTCTCTCCTGGAGCCTAAGCCTGTCCACAGCAGGAGCTTACTGTACTCAGATTTCAACCCCTTAACACGGGAGTGCTTAATTGTTCAGTAAATAAACACCAGGTAGGGGTCATCTTAGAGACGAGATGTGTGTACATGTGCAAATGCTCAGGAATTTTACTAAAAGGGGAAAAAATCCTCTAAACTTAAAAACTTCCTTTTGTTTTGGAAATATGATGATATAATCACATAATGAAAGATTTATTCAAATAAAGCTACAGACCCTTCCATTTGTCCCATTGGGGATGAAATGCAATGTCGCTGCTGTTTGTATGTTACTTAAAATGAAAGATAGATCAAAATTTGCACAAACAAGTGCTAAACAGCAAGGAAGATATATTAACTGCAGGGGGATTAGTTATTTATTACCCAGAGTAAATGAGAAGTCTCATTTCTTAGGAGCAGAATTGCTAGAACGCTTAATTGTTCTGATGCAACTTTTAAATTTACACTGTAGGAGTTATGTAAATTCTGCTGTCTGACATTAATGATTTCTCCTACAGTGGTGGTCCCCACTGCTACTCTTAAATCAGTTACAAGAAAGGAAGAAACCACACGAATAATCACCTTCCCTCTGTTGGACACATCTACTGTTGCTGATAGTCTCTGTAGCTTTCCAGAATTCTCAGCAGGGATGAGATAGGTTAATCTGGCAATCAAGCAGAAGTATCTTTCAGTTTTGCTTGATTTTCCAAGTGATCATAGGTTAGGGGTGCCCCTGAGAGCCAGCAGGGGCATGTGGGGAAGCACAGGGCTGTATATTTACAGCGCAGTTTCAGTTGGTGATGAGATTGATGACCCACTTGGCAATGTGGGAGAAGGGCAGGGGGTATATTGAGTTACTGCAGTGTGGGGAGCTTGATGCGCTTGCTGGTGCGGGGTCTGCCCTGCCTGACCTTCGCTCAGCGATGCATTGAGAGTGCAAAGCTTTGCACTTCTTAGAAAGCAGGCTCATGCTGGTTGTTCCCGACGCAAGCATGGCTAGATTGTCCACATCTCTTGGTTTTAAAGGAAAATGCGAGGAGGAGAGCATTTCCTGTGGATTAGTATCCGCTGATCTACTTCAGCAACTGAACTAATACAAATTCAGGAGACTGTTTTTCAGAGTTCAAAGGAAAAAATAGTTCATATCTGTGTTTTTCATGCTAAACAGTTGTGGATATGATATGATCTCTTCAAATATAAGTGAGTTACATGAAATGAGTTTGTGTGTGCTACAGTAACTCCTAGGTTTTTCTAGAGTGTTTGAGGCCTCCTTCCTTACATATTCGGACCCTCAAATGTATGTGTATGTTCCAAAGTTTTATATTGATTATGAATCAAAGGTGTAAGTGACTGCAAAAATAAATAACACAAGGGCATTTAATTCTCCCTCGATGTGTAATTGCTTAGAATTTTTAATTTTATTTTAAAATGCTTAACGTATAATACATTGGACAAGAGAGATACTGCTTTGGGAGGTAGATACGAAGTACATACTTTAGATAATGCAATAGTATTTTGAATATCACAAATTCATCAGAATAGTGGATTTGAATAATATTTGTAAAGTCAAAATTTGTCCTCTCAATTTTTTAATTTTTCTGTTTGAATTATACAATGAAGGTTATCAGAGATTGTTGTAGGACTTTTATTAAATATACTTTGTCATAGAAGTTTAAGGGATATTTGACAATGACCTGCTTGGGGATCTGTCATGCTGATTTTTCTCAGTTTACACCACAAAGCAAATTTGGTGCAGTGGCCTCACGGGGTGTGCACGCAGAGCAAAGCGCCTAGCGCTGCTGAGAGCGGGTGGCTGCGGTGCGGTCCCTGTCCCGAAGTGGGGAGGTGAGTGGAAGGAAGAAGGGAAGTCCCTCCTCCAGGCAGTGAGCCTCTTCACCCAAGATTCCTTTTTGTTGTTGTTTTTCTTTTCTTTTTTCTTATTTATTGGTGTATGTGTGGGGTGGGGGGTGAGTTTTGCTGTGCACAGAGGATTTTGAACTTGTGACACCATTGGTCTAGATGTTCCTGTGCAAATCCACTCTGGACAAGCAGCTCCAAACCTCGGGATCATTGGCAAGGGCTGGAGGCTCCCTGGAAGCCAACTGAAGTTAGGAAACGTGTGTCCTGGCATCCAGGCCTTGGCTGATTTCTCAGGCGCAGGCCACCCAATGGTGCCTGTCTGACGAAGGATTTCCAGCTCTGTCCTTACATGTTACTACTTTTGTTCCTCACCGTCCCCCACCCCCAAGATTAAGGTAGATCACTCTGACTAAGGTTATTGCTCATGAAGTCTGAAGAAAAGGTTCTGTTTTCACAGATGAAATGTTTTTAAGGGTTGGAACACGACAAAGGCCTCCTGGCTTGAGATCTTAACATTGAGTCATGTCTCCAAACTGACATTTAGACCAGATATTCAGATTCTGTGTGAGCTGTTCCCTGGCGGCCAATACATTGTAAAGCCTTGCTTCTACAAAGATCCAATTTGTTCAATATGTTAAGTATAAATTCTGTAGGTAATTCTAGTGGACTTTTTGACATTATTTTTAATTGAGAAGAAAGTCTTGGAAACTCATGATAAATTAATAGTTATAGGAAAAACAATAAGTGAAAAAAACAATAATTAAAAACATTAACAGTCGGGCCTCATGGCACACGACAGGAATCCCACCCAGCATCTGCGAAGCTGAGGCTCACAAGTTCATCTCAGCCTGGGCTCCACAGAGGGATCCTTTCTCAACAGCCAAGAACAACCAAAAATTAGCTCAAGACATACACAGTTGATGTGAGCCTATTTCTCACCAATCTGGCATTGGTGACTACAATGCCATATTGTGCAGAATCCTGGGGTCTCCCTTGGGGATCCCAAGTGGCTCTGAGGGTTAGATGATGCAAAAAGCAAAGGCGAAGCCTAACAAAGGGGTGATAAGACAGTCAATTAGAATTATGGGATTATGTGTTAATGATAATAAAGAATTAGCGTTTGTTTCCAGATATAAGAAACACAGAAATAGAAAAATGAATACTCTGTTCAGTGGTTGAGATGAAGTACCTGAATCCAGTTTGTTGCGTAGTCCAATAATTTCACTAATGTTAAACAAAGAATGATAAACATTTGCATAATGCTCTAATCTTTTGTGCTAGCCAGGCGATAAATAGTGAAACAATCAAAATATTGTCACATGGGAGCTGTGCTTCTAAGAACACAGGAATCTGTCTTTGCCTGACCTTCCTTGTCCGCTCTCAGGTTTTATGTTGGTGTAGACTTTAGGGGACCACACAGCTCCTCATATCAGATGTGTGCTTTGCTGTCTTCAATGTTTTTCTTTTCTCGATTGTAGACCATTCATCGTCCTGACTTTTCCTCATTATCCTTGTTTTCTCCCTCTGTCATTTTGACTTAGTTACCCAAGCATGTCTTGCCTGCTGTCCTTTGGGGGTGATATGGAATATTTGACTTTTAAGGAACAAATGAGTAACTTTTAAATGAAATGTAACTAATAGTAGAATAGTTCTCTGTTTGCTTCCCAGGGCAGCTATTCAATAGTGGTTATTCATTAACAAGTCCTCCTCTAGTGCAAAGCCTCAGCAAGGCCCATTTAGAATGTGGCCTTTGTCTCCCCTCTTCCTTTTATCTTGGCCTGCTCCCGATGTCCCCAGGGCTGGAGCAGTCAGTCTGCTCTTGTGTGTCACACGACTACAATTACCTCCACATTTTGCTGGTGAAGCCATCCTTCACAAGCCCCGCTCACTGTGTCCTTCATGCGGGGGCTGAAGCTAGCGGGTGTGCTTTCCTGCCAGCTCAGCACTGAAGTCAGAGTTATAGTGCAAGGCCGAGGACTCCCCAGACTCCGAGCCCATCCTACTGGAAGCTCCACACTCAAAGGCCGACCACGTGCATACTGCTTTTGAGAACATACAGAACTGGAGACAAGCAAACAAGAAAAAAAAAAACTCAAAACACTCATTAAAATGAAAAGCAGTGCATCAGTTTGCTGTGATAGATCTAGAGGCCATTAGCGGTGGACTCAGCTACAAAAGAACACTTTTCACAGAAGACTTTAAAAAGTGTGTAAATTCAGGGCTGGTCAGATAGCTCAGTGGACTAAAGCACCTGCTTTGGCAGGTGCGTGGACCAGGGTTCAATCCCTGGCGTGCCGTGCCAGCCCCACTCCCAGGTGCACTGAGATGGCAACTGAGACTGGGTGTGGTAGCACATACCTGTAATCCCAGCACTGGGGGGCTAAAAACAGGAGGATCACTAGAAGTCTGATCTGTGTGGTGAGGCCCTATGGACCCTGTACTAAAAATACACACAAAAAAAAAAGAAAGAAAGAAAAAGAAAAAAAAAAAGAAAAGAAAGTGTGTGGATGCTACTAAGGTAGAGTTTGAAGTTGTAAGCACTATGAGCATACAAAACACTCAGAACTTTTGTACAAATATACTATCTTTTTTAAGTCATCAAAATAACCCTGGAACAATGGAATCATTGGGAAGAAAAAAAGAAATTAAAGCAGAGAAGTTCTCCTGCATTTTGCTTTTATACCCATCATATGTCCTCTAAAAATTCATAGGCTAATATCTTACCCTCGTATCCTACAGATTGTGGCCTTACTTGGAAACAGATAATTGAAGATGGGCTGAAGTTCTTAGGTAACACAGTGAGGTCACAAGGATAGGTGTTCATCCTGAGCAGTGGGCGTCCATATGAAAAAGGAAGTTTGGACACAACCCCAGGAGACACAGAAGGAGGACTTGATGACCAAGCCCAGGAGAGAGGAGAGAGGACTGCATGAGATTCCTCTCTCCCATGTTTCTGAGAAAAGCTAACCCTGGGACAGCCTGATGGAAGACACCACACGTCCCCAGAGCTGCTGGACAGCAAATGCCTGCTGGTCAAGCCCTTCAGCCTGTGCTGCTTTGCTGTAGCAAATCTAGAAAGTTAATATCCTTTTGCAATCCAGAGATATGGTTGATAAAATTTTGTTATAGACTTTGTTCTATGGCCTACTTTGCTTATTGGATACTATGTTTCTTTCTTTCTTTTTTTTTTTTTTTTAAATGACAGTAAGTGTTGAACAAATCATTTTAGGCTGTGGCCACAAGCATGCCCTTCCTTGAAATCTACTTGCTTTTCCACCTAGACATGAGATTCAGGTGGTAGCACTAAGTTTAATGTCAGCACTTCGCAGTCCCCTTTGGGGACTGATGTACATATTTGCCCCAATTCTGGACAGACCTGAAACATTACCAGATAGAGTGGGTGGGGCTGCCATGGGCCACAGATCCTCTGTGTTTGGTATTCCATTCAAGCGGACTGCTACCTGGTCCAGGCTCCGGGGTGGGGCAAGGGGCGCGTAGCTCTGGGACTGGGGCACAGGATTTTCTTTCTCACAATAGCAGGGCATTTGGGGCGCCGTTTCCTGAGTCCTGGTTCCCACAGAGTCAAGCCCACACACCCAGGCAACACTGCTGCTACCGAGGCGGACACTTGCTCTCCCTTTGCTTAGGAGGAGATGCTCTCTTAGTTTCCCAAGGATATTTATGAAGAAATACTGTTTAAAAGATAGCCAGCAGCATCAGCTGGATCGCAGCTACAGGTGTGTTCTGACAATGGTGGCACCAGGTGAAGACACTCAGCTGCGCACTTGTGCTGGCCCAGACTTCTTTCAGCAGTCAATAAAAAAATACATTTAAAGCATCACTTTTCCTGTGTGGTTAAATCATTGTACTAACGTTGTGCAAAGGCACTAAAGCTCTGAGACGGTGATCTAGGACAAGGGCCCTAGCACTCATCTGCTACATTAGCAGTCCTGAGAGAGTCAGAACCAGGTCTCAGAATGGATGTCAACTTCTGCATGTCTATATACAAATCATACATTCTTATTCAGGGTTCATCAGTAACAATTAAATAACATAAGTGAAAAACCAACAAAAAGGATCACTCCTATTGACTAGGCACTAAATCAATCTGAATATCAACATAACCTTAGAATTTTAGTGAAATCTAGTAGTTGTATTGTCTTATAAATGAATCCTTACCTTAATGAAATTAAACTACATGATGATAGATAAAAGGTGAAACAAAATCATGAAATGTTTTGTACGGACAGTTGTGGAGGACAAAAATGTCAGTAGTGTTGTTTGTAATGCTGAACATGCCACAATCCCAGCTACCAAGGAAGTGGAGGCAAGAAAACGGCAAGATTTGGGCCCAGCCAGGATCATGTAACAAGACGCCTCTCAGAACAAACAGTAAGAAGGACTGGGGCTGTAGATCAGTGGTAGAAGAGTGAACTTCAGTTCACAGTGCTGGATAAGAAATTTATTGATGGCAAGTCACATCAGAAATCCCTAAGAAATGTAAGAAGGAGAACAGATAGCAGCTCAGATGAAGAATTCTCCAAGCTCAGTGATTAAAAGCACAACAGAGGAAGAGATCCAAAACTTCCCCAAGAAAACACGAGATGGATATTATTTTCTTTTTGGGTGGTTACCATGGTAACACTTTCTTTGATTGCCTAGGATGATTACCCTGTGAAGGCCTGCTGAAGAGTATTTACCCTAAAGCTGATACATGAAAAAATGTTGACCATCAGGGACCATTAGAAAAATGCAATTTAAAACAATACTGAGGGGACTAGCGAGATACTTCAGTAGACTAAGTGCCTGCTTAGGCAAGTGCACGGACCAGGATTTGACCCCTGGTTTGGCATCCGGTGCTGGCCCTCCCCCAGGCATGCTGAGCCAGCCACTCAGACTAGGTGTGGTGGTGCTGGCCTGTAATCCCAGCACAGGGGAGGTTGAAAACAGGAGGATCACTATGAGTATGAGCTGCATAGTGAGACCCTGTACCAGATAAAATAAATAAATGAATAAATAAATAAATAAAAGAAATATACAGTACTGAAATTCCATTGTGCTCAAGAAAGAATGGCCCCCATCAGGGCATAAAATAATAAATGCTAGCAAAGCTATAGGGAAATGGGGTCCATTTACCTTGTTGGTGAGAATGCAAACTTGTGCAAACGCTGTAGAGATCAACATGGAGATTTCTCAAACTACTAAAGTTACATTTGCATTCAACTGAAATATCCTCTTCTAGGTATCTTCCTAAAAGAATTAAAGACATCACGTTGCAATGATACACACACACACACACACACACACACACACAAGTTTATAGCAGCACAATGCACAATAACTAAATATTTGAAATGAAATATATATCTAATAGCAGATGAACAGATAAAGGATAGCTCATACTCCTCTGCCATAAGGATAGATAAATTTTGGAGATTTGTAGGGAAATAAAAGAACCTCGAGACCATAATAGTCAGTGAAATGAATTAAACACAGGAGCTTAAATGCAACGTGGTTGCTGTCGTGCAAGAAACTATAGTATAAATAAGTGAACAGTAAAAGAAAAGGCAGGTAATAGGAATAGGGAGGCAGAGCTTATGAAAATGAGGGAGAGAGAAGGACCCATGGAGAGAACAGAGATGGGTCAGGGACACACCCGACTCCTTGTAGACAGCAAACACGTGCCAAAAACAAGCCTGACAGGGCCAGAGCTGTGCTCCTGCCCCCCACGCAGGGCAGCCAGGGATGGGACGGAGCCCGGCTGAGCACTGTGTCCTGCCGTCGGGTTGCGCAGCTCTGACTGTGACTCTACACTGTCTGAAGGTCTGTGACTCCTTTAGAACACTGTGGTGGCAACAAAAATAGCCAGAGCTCCCTGGCCCCCGCGGTAGCTGTATTGAATTCCAGTGGCTCAGCAGGGCTCGGCCAGTCCTCCGGGCATGGGGACCATCTCTACCCAGACTGAGCACACAAGTGGCCGAGCACCTGGCAGTCTCGACTTCTTTCCATCCCACTATTTTGTTCCAACCCAGTTTGGCAGACTTCTGGCTAGATTTAGAAGGGACCAGATACATTTCCAATCAGCTGCCTCTCTGTCACATTTTAGAGACATGGTGTCTCCTCTTTGCAATTAATAATTTTGCTTAATTACATAATTGGTACATTTAGTATAATTCTAACACTCATTTATAATCATGAATTAAAAGACTGTACCCAATATTTTATAAAAGCTAGTGTATAGACCAACATTAGAAATTATGAAGCCCCCTAAAAATTACACAGCATAATATAAAATGCATGAAATGTTAAGAGAAAGGAATTTGAACTTTTTAATCCAAAAACCTGAAAAATTTGTTCTTCTAAGTTTTTTGAAGAAATTCTTTAAAAATTGCTGCTGATAAAATTTCCTGTGGCAAGGAAAGTAGATCACTCATCTGGACTTATAAATGTGTCCTAAGAATATACTGAGATTCATAATATATATATATATATATATATATATCCTGATATTCATATATATATATGATTTTTGACTTTTATTTTAAAGATTTAAGTGACAACTATGTGCATGCCATTAAAACCACAGACAACAAATTACAAGAGGATAAGTATGTATTTTCAATATTTTTCCAACTTTAGTACAAATGAGGGCTATTGTTCTCATTTCAAATAATGGCCAAGAAACATAAAATGTGTTGTCACTTTTGCATGATTAATGTAGGTCAGTGTAGAAGCAGATTTTTTAATACACATAGGGATGTAGTAATGAATAAATAGACATCTTTACAATAGCCCATTTGATTTCATGGTCTCACTTTTGGAATCCCTTTTCCTTGAATTCTAACCTCGATCATTTGAGGTTCGAGAAGTCTGTGATCCCAAGAAGTGGTGGGAAAGTAAATCTTACTGGTGTGACTTGACAGCCTTGGGATGGCCTCAGGAACTGGTGAAGCCCAATTGTCAGGTATCTGGGTGGGCTGGTGCCTCTGTGGGGCGTGCCCTTCATGGGGCACAGCCTCTGTGGGGCGTGGCCACCACGGGGCATGGCTGCCCAATCTCTGTTCCCTTCCTCCCTGGGACTCTTCCCTGCTCTGTTCCATGGCTGCCTTTAACTGAGCAGCTTTGTTCTTCCACATCCTCTGCCATGCGTGGCCGTCCTTCAGCCAGCAGTTCAGGGACTGAACCTCCTGAAACCATGAGCTGAATCAAAACTCTGCTCCTTAAATTTTGCGTTTCGGGTGTTCTATCATAATTATAGGAAAGCTGATCAGCACAAATGGTAGCCACTGCTTGGGATCTGAGACAGTTTATAATTCAGGAACTGAGTAAGAAAGTTTATCTCACAAGTTACTTAGTAATTTTGTAATTTATAATATGTATTGATTGGTTACTTGATTATTTACGCTTTGTTTTGCTTGAACACAGCATGTTGCCATGCAGTTCAGGCTGGCCTTGAACTCATTAGGCACCCCAGGCTGGCCTCTGACTTATGATAATTTTTCTGCCTCAGACTCCTGCATTACTTAATGATTTTATGTTGAATGATTGTGGCAAGGTCAGCTTTACTGTGTGATATTGACCTTGGGTTATAATTGTGGAAAACAGAAAAAGGGGACCAAGCAAACTTACTAGAGTGTATCAGTGTTTTACAAGAGGAAAGTGCTTTCTTTCTCAAATCATAGGAAGATGAAAAGAACCAGAGTGATTCTATGATTGCATAATGCCTTGCCCTTCCATGGAAGGATTTCAAACTCCCAGGAAATGATGCAGTCACTGATATAAATTAACATTCACCAATTTGATCATAAACTAATGTTAACTTAGAGGAGACTCAAGGGAAAAGCACCAAGGTCTTTGCTTCTAGGAAGTATAGAACTCAGAGAAACAAATAACTATGTCCATGCACAGCTGGGGAGCCACCCAAGTGGAGCTGGGGCCAACATTTAGAGGGTGTGGATACAAGGGCTAACGCACTGATGTAGCAGCAGCTTGGGCTGGGACCAGTCCAACTTCCTGGAGGAGCTGGGCCAAGTAGTGGTTCAACTCTGAACAAAGTGGAGATGCTGTGAGCCTCGGGGTCCTCATCTGTGGCCAGGGAACTCGGGGTATGTAATGTCAGTTGTGTGCAGCTCTCCAAGCCTGTGAGCTCATGTTCTCAGGATAAGCCTATTGGAGTGGAAATTGCAAGTTAGCAAAGGGAAAGCGGTCACCTTTTGTAAAAGGCGAGTACAACATTTACTAGGGAAACATTTGCTCCATATTTTTGATGAGACTGGTCTCCAGGGAGACATGAGGAAATGGACTTGACATTGTCCAGTGTCGGCTGACCAGGCCTGCCCAAGCGAATCTGTGGATTTAGAGTTGTCATAGTCACACAATTGTGTCATGTTAGCTGCCTCTAATTGACCATTTCTTCTATGCCAAGAATCCTGGGTGTTTTCTTCTTGACCTCTACTACCACAACTGAGATCATTATGCTTATTGTATGGAAGAGAAAACAGAGGCTTAGGGAATTTAGCATGAAGAGAATGGCAGTACTAGGCTTTACTAACATCCCCAATCAGTCCTGGTGTACTTTCCTTTCTGTTCTGGATAACACAGTGCTCACTAACATTTAGCGAGAGCTGAGTATGGGCTGTTCAGAGAATTGTGCAGATATTTAATTCAGCTTATGCTGAATTACTCTCCTGACAGATGCGCGTTTTATCCCTGTTTTATGGATGTGGGATGTGAGAAACAGAAAGTTTAAGTAACTTGTGGGAAATTATGCAGCTAGCAGGAGTACAATTGGATTACACCTCAGCATGAATTGTCCCCCACCCACATACAATAAGGGTCCATGACAGCTGTTAATTGTATTATTATGGGGAAATAGTGACTGACTGGGATATGTCTCAGTTATTTCTTAAATGCTGTGAAAAATAAATAAAATAGCACACAGTAACCATTCTGAACAAATATTAACTGGATAGCTGTATCTATTCACAGGCAAAGAAATTTTATCCTTTGATACATATGGGAAAACTTAATGCATTTTCTTATGAGCCTGATATTATACCTAATAAGCAAAGAAGATTTCAGTTTCAGTTGCTCCATGGCTCAGGGTTATAGTGGAACTCAAATTTAGCTTCAATAATCCTGAAAGTAGCAGGGGACATATTTTGGAAATAATTTGAATTTTATGCAGATATTGTTCTCTCATATGTAATCCGTCAAAGAAAATTATTCCCTCCCCTCTTAGTGCATACAAAGGCCAAAGAGCATTTGCAAAGTTTTCGTATGAGAATAAAATAAGAACACTGAAAACTTTGGGTCCTGCCTTCACAACTAGTTTGTCCTAAAGATGAATCAATCTGGAAGGAAAGTTTGTGCGCACCAGTAGTGGAAATGTGAACTCTCTCCTGAAGAGTAAAGATGCTCCAGAGATCGGTAGGGCCCCATCCCCGGAGGACTCCCCTCTTTATTCAGGACCATAAAGCAGAACAATTGCTTCCTTTCCACGTCCCACTCCACATGTCACTATGCTGATATCCTCTCTGGCTTTTATTAGAAACACTACCATAGTTATGCTGTAATATTGTGGTAGATAAAAAGTTATGAAAGTATTTAGGAACCTAAGTCTAAATTTTTCTTTTTAGTATCAAGTCACGAAGAAGCTTCTCAAGAGAGCTTCCTCCTGAGAGTTTAGCAATTCAAGTAAAGAAATGCGTGGTTGAAGCAAGTAATCATAGCAAACACATGGCTGAAAAATTAAATAGAGAAAAGGGGCCAAGTGTGGTGGCACACATCTGCCATTTCAGCAGTCAGGAAGCTGAGGCAGGCGGATCACTGTGAGTTTGAGATAAGCCTGAGCTACAGTGAGACCCTGTCTCAAAAAACATACATACACACACACACACACACACACACACACACAATACAACACAACACAGTAAAGGAAGGAAGGGGAAGAGAAAGTTGTTAGTGCTTAGATCTCAAATGCCCCTCACAGTACCACGTGATGGGAAGGCTTTGCACTGAGGGGCTCTGTGCTCGTACGTGGATTCCTCTATGGAAGAGCTCCTGGCCAAGTATGTGCTTCAAGGTTGGGGCCTGGCTGGAGCTGGTCGCAGGGTGACCCAGATAGCATTGGGTTGTCCCCAGGCCTCCTTTATCTCCATGCTTCCTGGCTGTCCCGGGATGAGCAGCATTACTAGCCCTTCCCTTTCTGCCATGAAGCACGGGAACCTTGGACCAATCCTCCGAAAGCCACGATTTGAACTAAGCCCCGCCCCCTTTCAGGCTGAGCCTCCGGCGCTGCGCCACCACTGGCGACGCTGAGCAACCCGGAAGGAAAAGGTTTGTTCATGCTCCTTGGTAAATAGCGCCTGACCCAGAAAAGGTGTTAATTTTGATTTCCTAAAAGAAAAGTTCTAGGTCATAATTTGGCAAATTATCCTATAAAGGGCTGATCTCCAAATGGTTTAGGCTCTAAGTGCTGTAAAATCTCTCCTGCATCTATTCTATTTTACCTTGACGATGAGAGAACAGCACAGACAGAATGAGGTCAAGCAGATGTGGTTGCATTCTAATAAAGCTTTCCTTATCAAGACAGATGGACAGCAAACTTGGCCATCAGCTCCTGCTACAACTCGTAACTCTAATCTTATGTCCTAGCATTTTTGATGGAACTTTCCACCTTAAGGGAAGTAGTCCCTACCTGTGCTGTGTAACGGACTAGCCTCAAGTACCAAAGGTTATCAGGCATTTGAGATATGGCTATTTAGAAGGAACAACTGAGTGTAATATTTTATCTAATTTTAATTGTGCTCCACTCCCAGAGAAAGGCATTTTGACACACTAACTAATCATTCTATGTATCTTTATCAAACACAAGCTGTAGTCAATGAAAATCATGTTAACCGGCTTTGATGCATCTGTATGTTAATGATTTTAAAAATAATTTAATATACCAACTACATAACTGAAATAAACAGAACAACTATTGTTTATCAGATACAGCCAAAACTGTAAGTTCTAAAATACATTGAAGAAGGGCCAGGGAGATAGCTCAGTAGAATAAGCACTTGCCCCCTGAGTTCAATCCCTGGTACCAGAAAAACAAAAACAAAAACAAAAACATTGTAGGGCTGGCCAAATAGCTCAGCAGATTAAAGTGACTGCAAGCAGGCTCAGGGTCTGGGAGTTCAATCCCCTGGTCTGCCGTGCCAGTCCCACCCCCGGAGCACACTGAGACACAATTAAGAGTGGGCATGGTAGAGTGCGGCCATAATCCCAGCACTTGGGAGGCTGTAAGCAGGAGAATCACTGTGAGTCTGATCTAGTAGTGAAACCCTGTAGACCCCTCCCTGAAATACGGAAAAAAAATACAGTGAAAATTTTTACGAACTAACATTTGGGGGAGGGATTGTAAGTCTGGCATTAGATCTCCACGAGGGCGTGTGAGTGGGGCTCCTCTCAACAGCACGGGTGCTCTCGCAAAAAGAGGAAAAGACAGCAGAGCTTTTGCCATAATTTAGGAGAATTCACTTCTAGTGTTTAATCCACTCAGTTTGGGACATTTTGTGACAACAGCATGAGCATGTTAATGCAGGTTTTTGTATTTATACAACCATTATCGTGGATTTTGTTAGGAATACGCTTGCTGTCTGTATGTCTTACTACAGAAAATAACTTTTTCCTGTCTCTCTTGTGATCCTCTGATCACATGATGTAGAACGCACTGACTGAAGGTGTTTAAAGATCATCATCAGTCCCTTCTATTCAGTGATGGGAACTATGGTCTTAGCGTATTTGTCCTCCTCACCAACCTTATATGCTGGAGTCGAATCTCCAGTGGTATTCACAATTGGGCCCTCAGGGGATGCTAGGTCATGAGGTGGGTCCTCATGAATCATAGTAATGCCTTTATAAGGGACTTCAGAGGAAATGGTTTGCCTACTTTATGGAGTAAAGACGCGGCAGGATGGTTGAGAATGACCCCGGGCTTCAGTGGACACTGATTAGACCATCTCTGGGTCTGCCCAGCTTCCGGAACTGCCAATGGTGAGTCTTGGGGTTCATCAGCCATTGTGCTCACAGGGCTTCACTTAGAAGCTTCAACTGAGTAGCTGAGAGCTGTCAACAAGAGCAAACATTGCTCAAGGACCTTAACGCCCTCCTCTGAGGAAGAGGGCAGTGCATCGTTGCATTTGCGCAGCGTAGTTACACGTGCTATGGTTTGTTTTGTTTTGTTTTGTTTTGTTTGGTGGAACCAGGGATTGAACTCAGGCCCTTGCGCTTGCCAGGGAAGTGCTTACTCCACTGAGTCATCTCCCCGGCCCCATACAAGTGCTATGTTAAGAAAAAAGATATTGCAGGTGATTTTCTTTGGAGACTGCCTACACCTGCAAGGAGATGCCTGTGGGTGTCTGTGTACTCAAAAAAGAGTGAATAAGAGATAGAAAAGTTGTCAACTTGACTGGGCCACGCCTGCCCAGATATGTGGCCAGGCACTCTGCGTGCTTTCCCTTTGAGCAGTTCTGGGTGGCACGACAGCTCCACTGGTGGGCAGAGGAAAACAGGCTGCCCCCCTGGTGTAAGAGGCTGGAGGACAGCACAACAGTGCGGATGCTGTGGGAGCAACAGGACTCTTGCACACTGCACACCTGGGAGCTCAGTGTCAGCAACATCTGGATTGTGAGCAGGACAAGTTAGGTGACCTTCGGCTCTCCTGGTTCTCAGGCTTTGGGACTCAGGCTGGAACGGCATCTCAGCTTCCCTCCATGTGCTCATCAGCCTTCAGGACCTGGAACTCCGGCCCTCGTGCTTGCCAGGCAAATGCTTATTCTACTGAGCCATCTCCCCGGCCCCAGCTCTGAATGTTTCTAACACATATGTTTGTAAATATTTGGAGAATTAACCGTTTAGCAAGAAACACCTGTTATTCTCTAGGCATTCGCTCGTTTCTGGATCTATACATGAAACAGCAGGACCACGAGCTTTTACTAGAATATTTGCCTGATGACCTCAGGGAAGTGGGATTAAGCACTACAGTCAGGAAATGGGTGAAACGACTTCTTCCCTCTCTGTGCTTTGTGTTTCCAGCCCACGGAGGAGACGGAGGGTTTGGGGCTTCTGTGTGTCCCCTCAGATGGAGCAGAGCTGCTTGAAGGCCTGAGATGCCACCCAGCTTCTAGGTGAGGAAGATGCAGTAGAGCCACTTGTGCTGACCAGCACAGGAATTAGGAATGATAATTTCTATTAAAAAATAAGACAACTGTTTTTGGTAGAGAGAAGATACTGCCTCAGTGTTTGAGGGACAATAGAAAATATAGTCTTGCGGACAAGGGGGCACAAAACTGTCGCGCTCCCTGAGGAGACGCGGGGTGTACATGCCTCCAGGCCCGGAGCCCCACTACCAACCAGTGAGACGCTCTGTGAGAAAGACCCCAGCGCTGCACGTTTCCGACGCCCCCAGCTCATTTGCATCTGATGGCGTCTTCAGACCCATCTCCTTTCCTGTCCCTGATGCTCCTGCTTGTCTGGCAAGACCTGGTCAGCAGGGCGGGGGCTCCAAAGACATGGTCTCTCCCCACCTATTGCTCAGCCCATTTCTTTCTGGTCCTGCACCACGACACGGCGTTTCTGCCCGCGGTTGGTCGTGACTTCCAAGCTTGAGGAGAAGCGCCAGCTGGGCTGGGTCGGGGTTCTTGCCCGGCCTGGCTCACCCCCGGCGTCCGGCTGCCCAAGGCTGTGCTCAGCCAGAGCTGCCCGGTGCTGCTGCTCCGGCCTGCAGTTTCTTGTTTCTCCTGGAGTTTTACACCTTGAGAGGGTGAACATGATCGTGTTTCTCTTCCTAGGGATTTCTGCCAGAATATTACTTACTGTACAGGAACTAAATGTACTGCAGTCAGATGGAGGGGGCCTGACCCCGCCCCTTCACTTCTACAGCCTACTTCACATCTTCGTTGAATTTACTGAATCTTTTCTCAAAGAAAGTTCCGCTGGGGTAGCACGGTGTGAATGTGGGCAAGCGCTCACCAAGCCAGTGATGTGCCTTTTGGGTAAAAATAAATTAGTCAGCTTCCCACCCAGGAAATTAAAAGATAGAAAGCATTTGAATGAGAGAGGACTGCATGCAAATGAGCGTTTCTGTCTTTGCTAATTTGGTCTGAGGAAGCTTCACATCATCTGGGCTCTGAAACGAGATGCAGTTTCTTACTGGTGGGAACGACCCAGTCCCCCAGCAGTCCGCACGTGGGCCGGTGGAGAGCTTTTCTGTGAGCTTTGCCATCGGTTCATCCAGCGAGCCAGCTGCAGCTAGTGGGTGCAGGACGCAAGGTGTCTGCGCACGTCCCGGGGCACAACGGCTGGCCCTGCGGGCTGCACCGCAGGGCTGTGCGGCCCCCAAAGCTCCTTCTGCAGAAATGAACCAATCCGGGGCCAGCGAGACAGCTCAGGGGTTTAGGCATCAGTTTCGGCAAGCTTAGGCAAGCGCAGGGCCTGCGGTTCGATCCCAAGCTCCACATGCTGTGCGGGCCCCACCCCCAGGAAGGACTGAGCTGGCCAGAGTCCGGCGTGTGGCACACCCCTGTATTCCAAGTGCTGAGAAGACTGAAAACGGGAGGATAGCTGTGAGTCTGAGCTACGTGGTGAGACCCTGCAAGAACCGAATCTATTAAAAAAGAAGAAAAAAGAAAACAATAAAAAAAAGTCTGAAAAAAAAACCATTAACTCTTGCAGAGCAAAAGAACAAAGGCACGAAACACAGAGCTTCACACCATTCACCATTCACCATTTACCAAACCTAAGTTGAAGTGCCGCAAGTCCAACCCTGCAGCCCTGTCGTAGGCAGGAGGAATGGGAAGTAACCTATTTTCTCTTTTCCTTTATTGGGCTATGCAGGTTTCATTTCTAATGTTCCTTATCCATCGACCCTATTGATTTCTCCACAGTTAGATTTTTTTTTTTATCTTACAGTTTGTCATCCTCATAAATCAATACTGCCCTGTTTGTCCCTGCCAGAACTGCGCCCTCAAAGGTTCTTAGCCATCCACCCTAGAGACCTCAGGCCACTTGTTGGGAGACCTGGGCAAAGCGACTAAGGACCCGCAGAAGAGTCACTGGTAAGTTTTTATCGGTCTGGTGCTCGTTCCTAGCCCAATCAGGGAAAACCCGGATGTTGTACAAGCCTCGCTTCTCCCACTCACTGTTTTAGCGGCTGTGATGTTGATGTTGGTGAACGTGAAAACACAGACACTACAGGAGGCCTGGAGTCCTGCTCCTCAGCGGCGGAGCAGGCTGCACGCATCAGGCTTAAGGGGAGGGAGCTACAGGGCAAGGAGCTTGTCTCAGTCAAACTCAGTTCTAAAGGTGTAATTTTTTGTAATAAATTCTGGTGCAAATACAGTGCACATATCAGAGCCAGAGCCCTGGAAACAGATTTGTTCATCTGAAAGAAACATGAAAGATACTATGAACAAAACTGTGAAGAAGTTACTGTGCTGAAATACAATTTAGTTCTTTCAGCCTTTTTGCTACATAAAATACTTTATTTGGAAGATGCATATTGGAATATGGGGAACTCAGCTAAGGTCAGCCTCACCCTGGATAAAGGTGTGCATACTAAGTAAGTATTACTTCCAACGATAGTTTTCCAAATCAACAGATTAAATACGGGACAAGAGAAAAGTTTCTTTAAGTTAGATGCTGCCCAAGAGGACATAAGTTCTTTCAGTTCTATAAAATAAATCTCCGACTTACTTGATGGACTATGTTTATAATCTCTATATATTTTTACCACAAAAACTGTAACGTAATCCAACTGTTGACTCTAAACACAGCACATGTGGATTATGGAACCAACACATTTTTTTGGCAGCAGCATTTTTAGCTTTGTCATAGCATAGGAATCCAAGCAGCTGCTCCTATGTACTTCTCCAAATTTTTTTTATAAATAAAATGCATATATGTTGAAATGCTTTAACAGGGGCTCTAGGAAAAGGTCAACATGCTGATAAATATTTATTTATAATAAACTCAAACAGTGCTTTCTCTTTATGAAAATAAACTTATTTTAGAAAAGACCTCACGGATGTGTTTTAACAGAATTGAAGTCATCACAGACATCTACAAATTTCACATATTTTAAAAGAACTAAAAAAAGTAACTAGCAGGCTATTTTGCAGCATTTATTATTCATGGGATGATAAGGAGTTTTATGTTTAAATAAAACACATTTATATTATGCTAAAGAATTATTTTATATCTAAAGTCAACTTAATTAATTGACATATCCATTCTGCAAATATGTGCTCAGGTGCCAAGTTCAAACTATTCTAATGTTTACCCCCAAGCCTGCCATCCTGAGTTCAAAAGACATTGGACACACAACATCCACATCTGGTATGCCTACTAAATCATTTCTATTTGTTACCTTCCTTTGGGAATTTTGTCAGCCACTACTTATGTGCCAATTTTTATTGAGAAAATACTGCATAAAAGTTTAGTTCCAATTATTTTAAAATATTAATTGTAGGTTCACGAATTTCAAACATTCAAAGAGAGTTGTATGCTAAGAAAAACAAGGTTGGCAAATTAAATTTTCTGCATTTTCTACAGTTAAATAATTAAAGAAAAAAAGGCTTACAAAAATTAATTTTCTAGGAACATTCTCCCATTAGTTTAGCAACATGGGGAAATTTTCTTCATTTTCACCTTTCTTAATTAAAGTTCATCACTTTCTTTAAAATATAGTTCATCTGCCTTCTATTCTCAAACCCTGACTGTAACAGTTCATATTCGTTTTCATTGCTCAGAATTCCTAGATTATTTATGTTGACATCTAGTTGATCTTCTCCCTGCTGCACATGAGGCCTCACCGCCTTTTCTGTCCTCTTCACAAAAGACACTAACTGCAGTCTGGGGCTCACCCACATGTCATGCACAGACAGTCCTTAACTCACTGGGTTGCATGTACATTACATGCCTAGCGTACTCATATGAGCTGGAATATGGTGACATCAAAGAGAAATGTAAGGGCCAGAGAGGTGGCTCAGTGGAATAAGCACTTCCCTGGCAAGCACAAGGGCCTGAGTTCAATCTCCGGTTCTGTAAAAAAAAAGAAAGAAAAGAAAAAAAGAAGGAAAGAAATGCAGGGATTAGAGTCACCTAAAACATGGAGCTTTGAGGCCAGCTACAGAAACTGCACCTTTCCACTGCAATTTAGCATATGTAAATGTTTGGGTCTAAGTATTAACCAGAGTAAAACATTCAGAGTACCCTGTTTACAGTACAAATGGTTGTTATCTGCTCTTTTATGTTTCATTTTTAAGAAATCGTAACAATGTTAGTAAGTAGATTTCATGACACACTAATGAATTTTATTGACTCTCCATTTTTTAAATATTGCACAAAATAACTCCCAGTGCCTGATATGACACTGATGGTGGCATGGCACAAATACCTGTTTGGGTTTTGTGCTGATTGTGCTGTGTTATTCGACAGCATCATTGGCATATTGGGCAGAGGACAGGCCTCCCGTGGATCCTGTGACATTGGATGTCAAGCTGCAGCCTACCCCTTGGGGACTCACAGCCAAGACCACCACCCACATCCCTAAAGTTTGGAACACAACAGTGCTGTGTTATTGCTTGTAGTTGAGAATTTACTTTCACTAAGAGTTGAGTATGAAATTCAGTTATTACAACATTTGTAAAAATCAAGGTAAGTGGGAATGTGGAAAGCAAATATACCAATTATAAAGGTTAAGTCAGTTACTCCATGTCTCAGTTACTCTTCTCTCTTTGCTGGGATAAATATTCAAAATGAAGGAAGGAAAGGTTTATTTAGCACACAGTTACTAGAGGTTTCAATCCATACTCAGCAGGCTCCAAGACTGCGTGACAGAGAGCAGAGAGCAGCCCTCCATGGCGACGGCAAAGAGCAGAGAGAGCACAGGAAGGAGTAGGGGAAACAATGGCTACAGAGAGGAAGTCTGTCTCCCTTAAACTGCATTCAGGCTTTCCACCCCAGGCTGGGTGTAACACTCAGGCCCATAATCCGAGCAATAGTAAGACCCATAATCCGAGCCTTGGCCATGAATTAAACTCAAATTCTAGAAGTCCCCATCCCATGACTGCAAGAGGCTTTGGGGGAACAAAGCCTCATGGCTAGACACAAGCCATAGCACTGTATTAATTTATTACAACCAATTAACTATGATCCAAGGCTAATGACATTTTATTTCTAGCTTTGAAGTTGTAATACCTCTATCTGAGATCCTATATTTGCTTAAATTCTTCATAATCAGAATGAAAAATGTGTAAAAGAGAAATATATGTAGATAGATGGGACAGATAGATAGATATAAAACAGTGCTTCACACAATGCTTAAATAAATATTTGATTTTTAAAAATGGGACAAAATCCAGATATGCTGGTGCATGCCTACATCCCAGCTCTTAGGAGGCTGAGGCAGGAGAATCATGAGTTTCAGGTGAGCCTGGACTACATATTGAGAACTTGTTTCAAAATAACAAAAAGATACATAATATTAAACAACAAATAAATAAAAGAAATGAGATGAAAACACATAAGAAAAACATAGTCCCAAACCTAGAGGAAAGCAGTTGGAAAATGTTCACCATAGAAAAATGATAAATGAGCTAAACATGTTTGACCTGATTTAAACATTACCCAGTGCACACATGCATCAAAACATCTCGTGCCACCCCTCTACTGTGGACTGCATTTTATGTTAGACCAGTTAAAGAGCAAGTTTTCAAAAATGGTAAAAATAAGAAGCAAAGATATAGACACAGATATGTAGCTAAACAGGAGAGTGTCTCCACGCAGGCCACCCAGGCCACCTGGGTCCCCAGAGGGGCACTCACGCAGTGTGCCTGGGTCCCCACAGCAGTGTTCACGCAGTGCGCCTTTGCTCGGTAGGCCCAATGCTGCAAGGGAGGCTAGGTACTGGAGGAAATACATGGAAAGGAATTTTTTTCTTTGTTTATTTTTAAAGAGTAGGGAAAAAGACTCCAAAAATTACTTGCTCATCTCTTTTCTAGTCAAAAGTTTCTCATGCTAGTCAAATTATTATTCACCTAATCAATACAGTACAAACTCAGTGATTACCATTTTGGCTATTTGGAGAAAAATAATTTTAAGGAAGTCACATGGAGCTTTTTCTTATTAAAATATTATTGTATATCTCTCAGTTTTATGCACACATATGCAGTAAACAAATGACTTAGTTAAATCTAAAAATACTCTTAGATATGCACTGACAAATCCAATGACATGTCTGATTATAAAACTATGCAGAGGGCTGGTGAGAGAGCTCAGTGGACTAAAGTCTCTACTTAGGTAAGCTTAAGAAAGTGCAGGGACAGTGGTTCGATCCCCAGCACCACATGCCACGCCAGCCCTGCCCCCAAGGTGTGCTGAGCCAGCCGGAGTCCGGGCATGGTGGTATTCACTTGTAATCCCAGTGCTGGGAAGGCTGAAAGCAGGAGGAGTACCAAGAAACTAAGCTGCATAGTGAGCCCCTGTACAAAACACATAAAATAAACAAACTATGGAGAACAAGGAATGAAAACCAGTTCAAAGAAGAAAATATTTTCCACAATTTTAAATGAAAAGACAAAATTTTCATGTACTTAACTTTTTTCATGTGTGTATACTGACAATTTTCCTTCTATGTCAAGGCAAGACTGTTTTTTCACTTTTTAAAGATTGACTCTAAGAATAAGTGAAATTATAGGAAAATGAGAAATACAAGAAAATGCAAAGCACATAACCCAATATGCCTCCTGAAATTAATATCAAAGCAGCCTACCTTGTCTTTGAAGAAAAAGAACAAATAAGAATTAGTTTTGTTGTCATTGTTTTCGTTCTATGCAGTCTGGGGTCTGCGAGGCAGAACAAAGGAGGCCTTACTCATGTTCCTAACAAGACCCACTCTGCATCAGTGAGCTCTGCCTCAGTGGCTTCTGTCCACCCTTGTCTCAGGTACTCTTCTCTCGTTGCTGGGACAGATACCCGACACCCAAACTGAAGGAAGGAAAGGTTTATCTAGCTCACAGTTCCTGGAGGTTTCAGTCCATACTCAGCTGGCTCCAAGGCAGAGGGGCACAGGGCAGAGGGCAGCATTTCATGGCTGCAGCAAAGAGCAAGAACACAACGGAGGGGTAGCAGCAGCTCAAGCAGCTAGCTTCTCTTCCCACCCTACACTATGATGCAAATTACCTGCCCGGTGGCAGGTACAGCCTCCACACTCACAATAAAACATCGCAAACTCAAGAAGCGGATCCATGACTGCATGGGGCTTTGCAGGGATAACTAGGCACAAACCATAACAACCCTCTTACTTTGTTTCACAAAATGTTTCCAATGACCTCTCTCGTTCCCATTTTAAAATGCTTTGCCCTTTATGTGGACATAAAAGAATTGCATTTTTGTTACAACAAGAAAGAAGACTTTTTCATCCCAAAATGTAGTATTTTATTTCCATAAGAGTAATGCTGCTGGTGTTCAAGGACAGCACCTAACCCTCGTGAAGCAAAAGATCTCAGGCTAAACCTTTCTCAGAGGACATCACCACTGTCCCTTGGCCTAGATTTTCCTGCCCATTCCTCATTGTTAATTGTTTCGGTGTTCTACTAATTACAGATTGTGTGGGAGGGCTTCAAACTATTTGATCTTAATCATATGCAAAATCAAGACATAGTGTCCTCTCCAGGCAGGAAAGTCAGAGCCAGAAACTGAGGGAAGCCTCTAACTTTCAGCTAGCAAGTCAGTTTTCTGAACTTTCCAGAGAGAAGACAGATCCTTAGTAGGCATTCTTGTCTGTGAAGAACAAATGCACATATCCTTCTCCTGTGTGAATCTGTTTCTTTGTCATAGAAACATTAAAACAAAAACAAACAAAAAACTGATTTGTTTAAAGCTCTAGCTTCCTTAGGAGTAATAGAAGAGTGAGCATAGGAGGATAAGTCATCCTCGCAAGTGTCCGAGTGGGTCCATCTCCCAGCGTGTGAGTGCGGGTGTCTCCCAGGTCTCGCAGAACTTCTATCTGGAGGAGAAGACTGGGGACAGAAAGGCTGATGACGCCAAGCAAGACTAAAGGTTGGAGCACATCACCTGCAAACTGATCTGCGTGGGAAGAAAGCTGATCTGGGGCTCTGGAGAGACACGGATGTGTCCACATATCCCTAGAGGCCTGAGTCACCTGTTGGGTCACTTGGGGCAGCTCTGGGCGCACTGTGGTTTGTATTCCAGTGATGCAGACACGTGCATTCTGTGCTCTGCTTCTTATACTTACTAGACGAATTCTGCTGAAAGGCTTAGATGAGCGCAGAATGGAGTGACTATTTCTGGTCGATCATTGCAGGCAATTATTAAAATTCTTAATTATTTCAGAAGCAAAAATAGCCAACAAAGGGCCAGCAAGATAGCTGAGTGGACTAAGCGCCTGCTTAGGGAAGCGCAACAACTGGGGATCTGATCCTTGACACCACATGCCCCGCCCCCGGGCACACTGAGCTGTCCACAGCCACTGAGACCAAGTGTGGTGGAGCACGCCTGTAGTCCCAGTGCTGGAGAGGCTGAGACAAGAGGATCACAACGAGTCTGAGCTGCACAGTCAGACCCTGTACCGAATGCATAAAAATAATAAACAAACAAAAAAACAAGGCTTGGGTCAGGGGAACAGCAGAAGCCCCAGGAGGCTGGCAAC
Source organism: Tympanoctomys barrerae (assembly GCA_002564285.1). Classification (NCBI taxonomy): domain Eukaryota; kingdom Metazoa; phylum Chordata; class Mammalia; order Rodentia; family Octodontidae; genus Tympanoctomys; species Tympanoctomys barrerae. The sequence goes on from NDGN011482207.1 coordinate 31,476, forward strand.
CAGTTTATTTCCCCTTTGGTCTGCTGAGGGACCTGCGGGCTGTGGTTAGCGCCAGCCTTGAGCCTGAGGCGACTTGTGACCGGGCGCGCAGGTCGCAGTGTGAGTCCTTCCCGTCTGTTACTGCCAAGTGCTGAGAGAAGGTGCTGCACTCACAGCCTCTGATAGCTGAAGGTGCTCGGTCACCATCTCTGATGCCAGCAGGAGTCTGGGCTGTGGTGGATGGCAGATGGATAGCTGAGTAAGAGAAGATGCACGAATAATTGCGCACGTGGAAGCCTTTCACTTCCCCTCAGTGGTTTCCATTAGGACATCCCTACTTAAACATAATTTTATAAGAAAACAGCAATTATTTTCCATTGCATTAAAAATGATAATTGATTTTGTTAGCATAAAGGTTTGAGAAACTGGTAGCCAACCGTGACCTAGGGTGAATGGCCCTGGCAGAATAGTCTAGAATACCCTCACTTGCAAGGTAGCACACCACACTTTTGTTTAACCTTCTTATGCTGAAGGTCCTCGGTCATCATCTAGTCTGTCTGCTGACTCCAGTGATCATTCTGCATCAGCAGGACCACCCTGCCCTCCTGTCTCCCTTGCCAGGGAGAGTGACTCTACATTCTGTGTAGTTCTAGCCTTCAAGTTCATCTTGAGTCATGACAGTGTTTGACAGCTCCTCTGTCCAGTAGTCCTAGCTTTTGTGGATCTGCTCCCCAAGTATATCAGGGATCTGGCCCTTTTCCTCCATCTGTCCCGCTCATCACCCTGTTAGTACAAGCTCCCAGAGTCTATCGTTCTACCTCTAACAACTCCGAAAAATCACTTGTATCTAAAAAAGAAATAAGCAGCAAGATGACAAAAAAAAATGCCTTCCTTTACACATAGTAAGAAAATTTACAGAGGGCAAAAGTTATTTAAATTTTTAGGGAACTGAAATATACCAAAGTAGTGCCGGGCCCTGCTCCCACCTTGCATCCTTGGGTTGTGGTTGGGTGAAGTCTGGAAACCCTCACTTTTGCTGAGGTGCTGACCCCGGGAAGACAGGAACAAAAGAGTTGCAGAGGAGCAGCCGTGAAAGCACAAACCCGAGTTACCAAAGTTAAGACACTTCAGGAATCTGCATAAGCTGGGTGTGCCCAGCCTGCCAGAGCAGGAAGAATGCTCGGGAGGATGCACAGCACCAACTTGGAAACAGGAGGATAAAGGCAAGCAGGACCGGGCTGCAGAGCTGCCGGGAGCGTTCTGTCCCCTGTGAGGCCCGCTGCCCTCTGGGACGTCACCACTGCTTGATTCCCACTCTCTCCCTTCTCAGGACCATATGGGGTGCCTGCATGCGTGTGTGTGCACGTGTGTGTGTGCGTGTGCATGTGTGTGCGCATGTGCGTGTGTGTGCGTGTGTGTGTGCGTGTATGTGTGTGCGTGTGTGTGCGTGTGTGTGCGTGCATGTGTGCATACGTGCGTGTGTGTGTGTGCGTGTGTGCGCGTGTGTGTGTGGTCTCTGTTTCAGCAGCATGCATCAGGCAGACCCGGGAGAGAGGATAAATCCTCTTGCTTTCTAGGTCTTGCCTCTGGAAGGAGTTCCACTGCCCGTGACTGCAGGGTATGGAATCCTACATTCGTTTATTCACTGAGTGTTATCTTTGGTTGTCTCGAGAGAAGCACTTCTATTCATCCATTTCTACCTACATTTTCCTTGGCCAATTTTGGGCTCCAGCTTATAATCACTGATCATCTTAATTACTTTTTTGTTGTTGTTGCTAAGACAAAGTACCCAACACCAAAGTCAGAGGAGGAAAGGTTTATGTAGCTCACAGCTTAGAGAGGTCTCAGTCCATGGATCGCTGGATCCAAGGGTGGCGTGACAGAGGGGCATTGCAGAGGACAAATTGCCCAGAGTGGGCAGAGGGGTGGCAAAGCAGCAAAGTGGCAAGCAGCAAGTGACCACAACAGCCCTCTTTCTGTCTCTTACATCTTTTCCAAGCTGCACAACCTTAGGGTGGGTAGCACTCACTGCAAGTGTGGGCCTTTCAATTATCCACACCTAGACCTATGGTACACCAATCAATGGACTAATTTACTTACCACACACCCTCAGTCCCAGCCCCACACCATCTAGGCTCAACCCTCTGAAAATCCCCACCTGTGACCACACGAGGCCTTGTGGATGCATCCAGAGTTGAGCCATAACACTGGTGTAGATGAATCAATCAACTCGCACAACTTCTAGCTTTTTGAGTTCTTTATCTTGAATATGGACACAGAGGACGAGTCATATGCTCTGGCCAAGCTTTATTGGCAGCACTTTTTGAAATTGGTGCTGGAAAATAATAGTCGTAATAGGAATAGGAAAGAATAACTTAAGAACAAAATTATGCAACAGGTATTTGTGGGCTGCCGTGGTTTCAATGCCCACACCTCTTGCTTAAATTTATCTCATAAAATGCTAATCCCTAAAGTACCGGTGTTAGGACATGTGCTCCTTTGGGATCATGGTGAGATCGTAATGTTAGATCCTTCCTGCACAGGAATAAAACCCTGACAAAGGACACCCTGGAGACCGGCTTAGCCCCTTTCGCCTGTGAGCACACAGCTCCACAAGGTCATCTACCAACAAGAAAGTGGCCTTCACCGAGTCCTGAACCTGCAGACACACCGATTTTGGAGTTCTTCGTCTCCTGAACCATAAGAAATTAATCTCTGATGTGCCTAAAGTAGCCAATGTGTGGTATTTTGTTACAGCTGCCAGAAAGAATTAAGGCATCTCAGGTACCTAGTGAAGGACTGAAGAACAAGACCACTAGTGCAGAAGGCTTGGGCGGCTCATTCTGTCACAAGAATTGCCAAGTGTCACCCCAGCAGAAACAAGGAGATACCCAAGGAATTAAGAAAGCTCATTTTAAAACTGTTCTTAAAAAAGCATTGGAGAGCATAAACACATTTGAAAGGGAGGGCAAAGTTAATTAATGAAAGAAATGCTAAGAAATTGGCCTTCCCAGTGAGGTTGGGGAACAGAATTAGTGGGTGTGGACACATGGAAAAGAAAATGAGACAGGAAGTTTTGATTATTCATGCCAAGGACAAAATCGAAGTTGTCCATTGTGGACATGTTGATGAGGTTCAGAGGGAGGTTTTACTACTGGGTGGTCGGAGGAGACAGAAGATAAGTAAAGGTCAGCATTACTGCAAGGATGGGACCATGCGAACTCGATGCTGTGCACCGAGTCCCTCAGTGTGGAAATCAGGAGCCTGGGGTGAGCTCGAGCTGGTTGGAGAACAAGACCAATCAGCTGAAGTCATCCGCAGAGCTGCAGGCAGACTTCGAAGGGTGCAATCATTTGTAAGACGTATTAGAAGACAGTCGCAGGCTTGGAGTGCATAGCGGTAAATAAAAATAAAATAGAACTACTTTGGAAGTGGTTCAGAAAGGAAAATAGCACAGTGTCTTCACCTGTGTGCTCAAATAGTTGGAAGAAAATAAATCAGTTTATCCCAACCCCACTGTCACAAAATGCACAGGCAGGTTCACCTGGGGGAAATCCTATCACCAGTGTTGTGCTACCTATTGATCGAAGATAAGTTGGGGTGGAACTTGGTATTTTTTTAATTGTTGACTGTTAAAAAATGTTTTAAGAAACAAATGATATATCTAAAATAAAATCTCAATGTTGTGCAAACTTCTTACTAACACCACCTCCACAAAAATGCAGGCCCCAGGCGTCTTCAGTTCACAGTTTGAGGTGCTGCTTGGACTCTATAAATCACCAACTTCTTAGTTTGTATTTTAGCTACAGAATTGCTCTTTTATAATGCTGACAATTATATAAGGCATAAACACATTTATAGCTCAGTCATAAAGAAAACATCATGTTTCAGGACTTGAAACAATGTGTTAAAATATGGATTCTGAGGAAAAATATTAGGAAAACCCATCAATTGTTGACACATGTTATCTTAGCAGTGGAAAAAAAATCAGTTTTCCTTAACTTTGTAAAATAATAGCCTTTATAAAATTTAAACTCCTACCCCTCCAGAGCCAGCCCAAGCCTGCTGTGTGAGTAAGAACTTCCGTCATGCTCTCGGGACCCCTCCACCCCTGGAGGAACCAGCCCAAACCTGCCATGTAAGTGAGAACTTCTGCCGCTCTGTTAACCCCTCCAGACCTAGCCCAAGCCTAGGCTTTGCAAGCATGTAGGAGAGCTTCCGCGCTCTCCTGCGCCCCTGGACCCCTCCAGACCCAGCCTAGGCCTGGCATACAGGCCTGGTGTGAAACTGCAGCTGAAGTCCCTGCAGAGAGGGTGGGCACCAGAACCACCCAGCTGATCCAGGAGCAGAACATCTTGCCAGAGGGGCACAACAAGTTCACTTCCAAGGGCTGCAGCAGGAAGGAGCTGAGCACAGCAGCCAGACCCAAGCCAGGCACAACTGGATGACCTCAAACTTACTAGATCTGCACCCAAATTTCAGTAGGTGCTAAGGTTATAAGTGCACCAAAGCTCTACAACAAAGGTCAGAGGACAGTACTACACAAAATGACAAAGAGAAGGAGCAAAAGGCAATTTCAGTCCCTGAGCCTACCCAGAACAAGTGCAGAGGACACTAACACAGAAGAAATTGGGAATCACACAGCTGAAATGTCTGAATCAATAGCATCTCAAGTAAAGAAACAACTGCTGAAAGATATAGAGGAACTCAGATCAGAAATAACCTCTGAAATAAAAAAGAAATCTTTGAATTAATTGTATCTGAAGTAAAGAATCCAATGCAGAAACATATAGAGGAAATCAGATCAGAAATCATCTTTGTAGCAAAATAATTAATAACTGCTTCTCAAGAAGATACTGATAAAAAAGAAAATAGAGGAGATTAGAAAAATGATAGATTCCTTGGATGAGCAACATAGGAAAGAAATAGATCGCATGAAGCAGAAAAGAGATATAGAGGAACTTAAAATTTCAATCAAAAGCTTGCAAAGCCATTTGAATGAAAGAGAAGATAGTTTCAGATCTTGAAGATGCCATCGTAGCTAGTGAAAAGGGATATAGCTCAGTGGCATAAGTGCCTGCCTGGAAAGCACAAGATCCTGAGTTTGATAACCCAGTACTGCAAGCAAAATATAAAATAAGTAAATAAATAAATATTTAAAAAAATTAAACTCCTAATAAGAAATGTCTATTGAGTAGTCCACAATAGTAATGGGTTATCCACAGGCCTGGCAATGTCAGAAGTCATTGACTTGAGCCTTTTACAGCTCAGCACTAATATAGCTGGACTATAGTGAATTATTTTGCTGAATTCACACACCTACAATATTTAAATGGCCATGGAATACCCTTCTTTGACAAAACTAAACAAAAAAAGGGAATATAAATGAAGGACCATTTTGTATCTGTAAATACAAAGTAGGATAGATATACAGCCACTTTCTCTTAATTCATTGAAAAGAAAGATTTGTACTAATGGTGTTTGGACACCATATCATGTCTGCATCTTGTACTATGAATAACTACTACAAAGACAACAATATGTAATGTATTA
>NDGN011482211.1:0-14645 GCA_002564285.1 Tympanoctomys barrerae
TTTTGTTTTAAAAAATTGCCTCTAACTATTCTAAAAAAGTATAGAGAAGTATTAAATGTAATTCGTAGCTAGAGGAGCACTGGTACTGAAAGGCAGTATGTGTAGCTTTTGCTTCAGGGGATGCTTTGCTTTACCTGAGGGTCAGTTCAGTTATAATTCATGAACATACATTGGTATACTTACACTGACGTATACATGTACGAAACCACAAAATGCCATCATCTCTTTGTCATTCAAACTTCAGTCACCATATGACCGTTGTTCTTGCCTAAACAGCTTTTAACATTAGTAATATATTGTAATATGCTCCATATATCACAGCCAAACCAATGGCATTTTTATTACTTCATATCGTTCAAGGGAGTTAACTCGTCCACCTATCTCCCAGGGATAATTGTGTCACCGCTGAAGTTGGGAATAGGGGAGGAGCATGGAGGAGGCAAAGCAGAGCTGCAGACAGCATTTCCTGCCTCTCCCCGGCCCCAGAACCTTCGGCCAGTGCTCCATGGACTCCAAGCCCACACATGCCAGTCAGTTCCCAGTTTGTTTTCAACACTTCTGAAATACCCAAAGGTGCCTAAATCTCTGTGCAAAGTAAACGGATCCAACATGCATTCCAAAGCCTCGCGAATCCAGTGTATTTCCCTGTGTGGCAGGGCAAGCTTGCTCCACAGAACCTGTGAGCAAAGTCCCAGACCCTTAATTTGTAGTGTTTTCCCAAGTGACATTGGTCTGCTCTTTAGAAAAACAGGAGAAATGAGCGCCTGGCAGGTATGTCATACGCACATCACGAGAATTATGCTTCTAGGATCCAGGCAATGCTCAGGATCTGTTCTACAGAAGAGAGCCAGAAAGTGGGCCACAGGGAGTCTTAAGCCTGGGAGTATTTCTTAGCCCCACTGCAAAAGGTCATTAAAATTTTCATTTTCTCCTACATTGCATCAAACTGTTTAGAGTCTGGACCTTCCCTATTTTACACAGCCTGTGCTCCCAGCTTCATTCCACCTGGGCTGCATCTAGCAAGACTCCTGCCTCTTCTTTTATATGTAACCACCCTTGCCTGCCTAATCTTGCAGCATCAGTTTCTCCCCAACCTAGCTCTGATTCTTTGTGTTTGCAAAACCCACTTGAGTTTTGGTGGGGTTTTTTCCCCCCTCAATTATGGATTGGCTTTCATTTGATTTCAGATGAAACATCTAAAATTTCATGTGGTTCATTGCCTAGGCAAAGATTTCCACCCCTGGTCCAGAAGGAATCTTTCAGTCAGTGACCAAAGCCAGCTGCTCCACATGGGCCTCTGGCTAGCAGGAGAGGAATCGTGCCCTGTCTTAGCAACGGCCTTACAGCTGGCCCTTGGGCGTGCCCCAGACTTTCTTCCTTGAGTTGTTACCGCAGTGTTCCCCAGCCAAGGGCCCTCCGAGGTGTCTGAGCAGCGCACCTGTTTAGTCTGACTCAGGCTTTCAGCGTGTGGACTCTCCCTCCTCTGACAGCAGAGCAGGCCTCACAGGTGACAAGTTAGCATGCCGATGGTAGCAGAGGTATGCCACATGCACGACCCGGAGCACCCTATGCTCCTCAGAGTAGGTGGAGCAGCATATCCCAACTGGGATTTGTGCCATGTGCCCCCATCCTGGGCACTTACGGGTGGGCCTCAGCTGGGTTATGTCTCTGGTGTCCAAATACAAGCTTAGTGAACTATTGCTAAGCTTTTTTAAATGGACGATAAAAACACATATTTTAGCAGGCCTTTTAGTGTCTTACAACTACCAGCACCCATGTATATCAAAGTATTCCCCTCTATTTGAATAAGCTGCATAGAATGAAAGAGGAAATTTAATGCCCATGGCAATTTGTGTTTTCCGAGCTCTATCATAATTCTAACAACATGTGTGTGTGTTTGCAAGAAACAATGGAGGGAGGTAAGGAGGTCTCTATTTCTAATAAACAGGTGCCCAAGTCTGAACAAGGTCTCACCAAAAGTAACTCTGGCTGTGATTTGTATTCCAGGTGATAGGCTGTGAAGAAACCTAATGAGTATTTGTATTTTTCTGTCTCCTACACATACAATTTCCTTAACATAAGGATTCCTCTACCTTCCTTCCTCTGTTTAACAGACTGTTGGAAGGAAAAAGAGGAGTCATTGAAATCAGCTCAGGAAGTCTTCCAAGCCCCGCTCCACACACACACACACACACACACACACACACACGTGTTCTCATCCCAAGATTAAGAAATTATGCAGTCTGACAAGGCACTTTTCATTTACAAGTCTTGACACTGCCTTTGTTATTTTGCTTTTTCCTTTTGTCCAGCATGTTAGAAATAAGAAGAGGGTGGCCTTTGTGCAAATTTGTTCTCCTTTTCTTCAAGAAAGAGGTGAAGGGGGAGTGTGGAAATGGACAGAGGTGCTTGAAAATATTATTTTTCAAGATGAACCATTAAAAACTTTTAGAGTTAATCTTATATAAAAAATCAAAATGCTTTTGCTAGTTACTTGGAGTTGTCTTCTTACAACTTTAACCAACTAGTATGTTTGTGGGTAACAATCTTTTTTTTAATGCAATACAGGAAACCCAGATGGTGGGAGGGGTTTTGATAATCTCATACTAAAAGGAAGACACCAACGGAAAGCAGACAACTATTAAAAAGAAAGGATTTCTCTCGAGACACAATTTTTATTAAAACACTCCGTGCCACACGAAAGGACAGGAATGCGTATTGAATGTGCTAGGAGAAAACGCCCCACGCTTCCTGGTGACAGGCCCCCGCCGCTCCCCGCCTCTGCCTCCTTGGGTGTCTTTGCGGGTTTCCAGATCCTCGGATAAGCGGGTGTGCAGCGCTGCAGGCGCACGCTCCCGCCGGCCTGGCCCGCGCAGGGAGACGATGACTTAATTTCCTCGAGGAAGCGGCCCTGCGCCCGCGGCCGGCGCCTCCGTCCCCGCTCCTGCCTCGCTTTCGCTAGAGCCGAGTGGACTCACGGCCGGCTCCGCGAGCAGCTCAGACTCGCCGGACGCCGCCCCCCTGACACCCGGCCCGGCCGGGGGTCCCGGAGGCCTCGCCCCCCGCGGCGTCCGCCGGGCGCACATCTGGACGCCGGGCGCACCTCTGGGAGCCGGCACCGGCGGGGCCTCGCGGCGCGCGCATCACCCGCCGGGCTGCGTGACATCGCCGCCCTCGACAAGACTCAGACGCTTATGTTTTGCCACCACCGCAAGGCCGACAAACAGCCCATTTTTGAACCAGAGTCACTGAGTCTGACGACAGAGTCTTCCTCTGCTCACAGCTGTCCCGGGGGGAGGAGCTGAAACCCGAGCCTCGGCGCCGCGATTGGGCCCTGCCCGCCGCCGCCAGCAAGAAAACCCTCCCCGCGCCGGCCGCCGCGGTCGCTAAAGGAGCCGGGCGGCTCGGAGGCGCCGCGTCCCTGCCGCACCTGAGCGCTCGCCAGCCCCGCCGGCCGCGATGCGCTAGGGCCCGGCCGCGTCCCCCGCCGGACCGTTATCCGCGCCCGCAGCCCGCCGGCACCATGCCGCGCTCCTTCCTGGTCAAGAAGCATTTCAACGCCTCCAAAAAGCCAAACTACAGCGAACTGGACACCCACACAGGTAAGGCCGAAAATGAAAAGTGCGTCTGCAGCTCACAGCCGGCGATGTGTAGATCTAAAGCTGCGTGTGACTCCTCCGCGCTCGCTGCCCGACAGCCGCGGGCCGAACTGCTCGCCTTTCTCGTACCAGGGTCCTGAAAGAGAGTTCGGAGTCTGTGGATCATTTGGGCTAGGTTTTAATTCAAAACTTTTGGAACTGTTAGCTGGCTCAGAAAACCTCATTCAGCTCTTACAGCCTGGCTTTCTGAGGCTTGTTTATACATGCATAATGAATATGTGGAGGGTAAGCGGCAACGTACTAAATGGTGAATTTTTCCCCTTGTAATAAGGTTCTTTTCCACCTTGACTTACCCCTATCGTGGTACCCGCAGTCACACCACATGTAAATAGCCCGACTATAAAAGGGAAACCACTTTTCTGTGTGTTTGCACATGGTGACTGCGTGGGCCTCCAAGCCGGGTCAGGAAGGCCCTCTGCGGGCTTCTCTTCCCCATGCAAGGGCCAGGCGGCTCAGGCAGCTGTCAGACTGGGCATTCAGTACCAAAGCTGCACACGTCTGATCACTATGCATGTCTCCTGGGGGGACTGTCTTCTTCATTATAAAGTCCCGTGTGTTGCCAAATAGTTTCTCAGTGTGTGTGTGTGTGTGTGTGTGTGTGTGTGTGTGTAGACACGTTCACCTTAATCTTTCCTTTCCTTTTCTTTTCCCCAGTGATCATTTCCCCATATCTCTATGAGAGTTACCCCATGCCTGTCATACCCAAACCAGAGATCCTCAGCTCAGGAGCATACAGCCCCATTACCATGTGGACTACGGCAGCTCCATTCCACTCCCCACTGCCCAATGGCCTCTCTCCGCTTTCCGGATACCCTTCCTCTTTGGGGCGAGTGAGTCCCCCTCCTCCATCTGACACCTCATCCAAGGACCACAGTGGCTCCGAAAGTCCCATTAGTGATGAAGAGGAAAGACTACAATCGAAGCTTTCAGACCCCCACGCCATTGAAGCTGAAAAGTTTCAGTGCAATTTATGCAATAAGACGTATTCAACTTTTTCTGGGCTGGCCAAGCATAAGCAGCTGCACTGTGATGCCCAGTCTAGGAAATCTTTCAGCTGTAAATACTGTGACAAGGAATACGTGAGCCTGGGCGCCCTGAAGATGCACATTCGGACCCACACATTACCTTGTGTTTGCAAGATTTGTGGCAAGGCATTCTCCAGACCCTGGTTGCTTCAAGGACACATCAGAACTCACACCGGTAAGAGAAAAATGTAGACAAGAATGTCGATCTTTGACACAGTAGCGGTGGGAGCTGGGTGTCAGTTTTGCGAGAAGTGGTGACATGGTGTTTTTGCTGATGGTCGATCATTGATAGGTGCTTGCTAAGCACAAAGTGCTCCATTTCTTACTAACAACCTCTGCTCCGACGACTGCAAACAGTATTTAGACTTTGGAAAGTAGATTCAGGTGGCTTGGTCTCAAAGATCAGCCAGAGAATCAGGAAAGATGTGCTCGATTGCGTGTTCATTGAAACTGCCCCTGGTAGTCAGCAAATACAGATGTTGCTATCCTAATCAAATGATTTGCTAAATAGCTGAAGACTTCTCCTGTAGCTTTTTTTTGTAGTCAGTTACATCCTGGCTATACAATCTACTGCTGCTTAGTGAGTTGAGTGGCTGCAATTGAATTTGATTTGCGCCTCTGTTTCTTTATCTTTTTTTTCTGCAGAATTTTTTTATTCATAGCACAGAATCATTCTGCAGTCAGAGTACAGAAAGAGGGGAAAGGGGAAGGATTGGGAAATGCCGGGAGGGGCTCCCATCAGCTGCACCTGCTCCAGCAGAAAGCCTTAGTAAGGGAAAGTCCTGGAACTCCATGAATTACCGTCTCTGTGCCTGGCAGTGTGAATACCCCCTGGCTAATTTTTTTAAATGCGAAATTTATCTCAAATACTAGTACTCATATCTTTCCTGGGGCATTTAATGGTATGTTGTGTTCCTCATTCTCCTGGAAAAATGTGGTTGATGTTATTTGTTGACATTATTGAATGTTCTGTTTCTTCTAAATCTGCTCTTTTTTTTTTCACCCCCCACCCCCACCCCCAGGGGAGAAGCCCTTTTCTTGTCCTCACTGCAATAGAGCATTCGCAGACAGGTCAAACCTGAGGGCCCACCTGCAAACCCATTCGGATGTAAAGAAATACCAGTGCAAAAACTGCTCCAAAACCTTCTCCAGAATGTCTCTCCTGCACAAACATGAGGAATCTGGCTGCTGCGTAGCACACTGAGTGACGCAATCAATGTTTACTCAAACAGAATGCATTTCTTCACTCCGACGCCAAATGACAAACAAAAGTCCAAAGGCATGTTCTCTTGTGCTTACCAACCAAATAACACGCATAGACACACATACACATACACACACATGCACATACACACACATGCACGTACACACACACACACACACGCACACACACTAAAAGCTGCAAGAGCACGGGATCCTTTAAAGTTAATCTTTTCCATGTGAAGTTTAAAATGTCTGTATATTTACTGACAGCTAGATTGACAAGATAAAAGACAAGGACCTTTCTCTTCAAAGATGAAGCCAAAAGCACATCGCATCTTTTATTACTTACAAAGAATGCAAATATTTTCACCGTTGCCAAATCATTTCAACTGAAAAGAACAGTATTGCTTTGTAATAGTTTGTAATAGAATTTCCTAGAGGAAGAGAATCTGCCAGATGCTATCTCAGGTGCCTTATAAAATATTCCAAGTTTACTCCATTACTTGTCTGATGTCAGGTTGATGTCTTTGAATTAAAGCCCTTTTTGGATTACCGGTAATGCTTTAAACTGTATTTTTAAAGACAAGGGGAAAAAATAACAAGAAAGAAACACAAGAGAATGTATTAAAAGTATTTTTTTTGTTCTGTTCTGTCTTGTTTTTGCCAATATGTGCCTTGGGAGAAGAGGAAGACTGGCTTTGAACATGCCTAGTGCATGTTACATGTCTTACTTTTTAAAAGAATTTTAATGATTTTCTAAAATTAAGTAAAGATGGGAATACGTGCAAGAGAGAATTCTCAGAAACCCAGAATGGACTTAAACTATTTTAAATGCATAAAAACAGATGCAATAATACAACACCCCTTCCAAGTGCCTTTTTTAATTAATTGTATAGTTGATGAGTCAGTGTAAATTTGTGTTTATTTTTATATGATTGAATGAGTTTTGTATGAAAGTGAAATGTTGTTTATAGCTATGCCTATACACAACCTGGAGACTTATAAAAATCAATGTTTCTTTTTTAAAAATAATTTTCTAGGTCTTTTTATAATAAACATTTTTTGATTTAAAATTTATTGCATGTATACTATTTTTGAAGACTTTACTTGCTTTGTGATTTGTATTGAATGGCTATACAAAGAATTGCTTCTTGTGTTAACGAGAAAAAAAGCGAAGTGTTTATTTTATGTATCAGGTGTTCTTTTAATGTGTTAGATTACAATAAAATGTCAGGTTTTTTAAACTCTTATAAAATAATATTGTCACATTTAGAAAAGTCAACATGATAGTACTGTGATGGCATATCTCTGTAACAAAAACTCATACGTTCTGAATGATAAAATAGTCATATATGAGTGGTCCAAGATAATTTTCAAAGCTTTTTAATTAGATTGACTTTATGAAAGCAACTTATACTGTCATATAGGCTCCTGGAACAGTTAATAGTTTCTAAAACAAATATTGCTTAATGAGATATAAGAGGAAAAAAAAGAAAATCTGCATATAAAATCTGGAAAAAAACATAGATTTGCATGAGTTGGAAATTTAAACCATGTAAATAAAACCCCAAATTTAGTGATATAAGAAAGCCATCTATTTGGCGGGAGCCAGGCTAATTGGTTTCCTTTCTCAGTATTTGCACAAGGTGAGCAAACCACTTTCCCCAACCCAGTGTGTCTGTAGTTGATAAAGTGTGCCATGCTGATCCACTCCACATTCAGGCTCATGTTTATTAAATACACAAAACTCCGAACCATGATATAAACTGTGATAGTGACCAGTGTGTGTATTTGCATCCAAATTCCACACCTCATCAGAAGATCGAGGTCTCCCTTGAATGACGAAAAAGTGCAAACTCAGTTTTTCCTTTTCTTGTCTTCATGATGAGAACAGAAGTGGACACTGAAGATATTAGTGATGGGCTATTAGTAAGTGACCAATAACACATAATAATACACTTGTACTCCCTTAATGTTCACATGGATTGCAATATATGTTACCTTTACATTTTTAACCCCTATAAAAAGGTGTTGTACTTGACCAAAATTCCTAAATTTAGTATTTTAACTGTTTTATCTTCCAGGGGCAAAATGATTTGCAATAGCAATTTATGGAAATGAAGAAGCTGGTATTTGACCAGAGATTCTAAATTCAGGAAAAGGACAAAGTATAGAAATAATTGTCTATAATCATCTGCAAGTTTGCAGGCTGGTTGACATGTCTTACAGAGGAAATATATAAATAGGCTGCACGTTCCTGAGTCCTCTGGTGGCCAGCCAGCAAGTCCCCTCCACCCTCTTTCTCTGCCTTACTGTGGACCCACAGATAAAAATCTACTGATGCTCTAAAGTGTAAACAGCTAATTTTCCAGAAGAAAAAGTCTGTTAAGTTGTCCGATTTCTTAGTGGAGAATTAATGTTATTTTTTTAAGAGTACCAACAGTGTTACTGCTATTCCAATTTCATTCTTATTAAAATTCTTCCATTTCAGTAAGATCACAGATCAGAACTAAGATATTGAGATGGTCTATAAAATACACCTTTTTAAGATTTCAAAGTTTATAACCATAGTCATTGATTAGATGGCAGCTGTCTTACAATAACTGAGTGACCTGGTTCTAATTTAGTTTCTCTGCATTCTTTTTTTCAATTTTGCCACTTCAGAAGCTTTATACTATTTATATAATAGTACTCAACACAGCACAATCTTTTCATTACACAGAGTGCTCTGCATCACTACATAGAGCATCCTCAAAGCAGAAATTTTTGTTATACTCCACACATTGCTGGTACAGCATTTCAATAAATGTTGAATGAAAGGATGGGTGGGTGGGTGAGTGGATGGATGGATGGATGGAAATTCATGAAAATCTTCACATTTAAAAAATATTACACATATTCTCTTTTATTGCAAAGAGTTTTGATAATTTTCAAGACCTCCTCCAACTTGGACTCACTGTTGGGTCTCTTAGCCTCATGATAAGAGTCCCCTAAATAGCTTAGATGCCAAAAAAAAGTAAGGAAGGGGACAGTGCCATGCACATGCACACGGTCAGGTAGACATTCGAAGGGCCCACATTTTGAACATTGTGGATTTTAATGACAAGTACAGATGCGCGTACACATCCTCAGTATACTTAATTTGCTTTGCACACTGTGAGGCAGTGTAGTGCAATGGGAAAAAATACAAGGTTTTATTCATTTGTTTATTTATTTTTTGTCTTTTTGAGACAGGATTTTGCTTTGCAGTTCAGGCTGGCCTTGAACTCACTGTGTAGCCCCACTCACAGCCATCCTCCTGTCTCAGCCTCTTGAGTGCTAGGATTACAGGAGTGCACCACCGCACAAGGCTTTAAAGCCTCCAATTTTCCTGGAATCACTGCCTTTACATGCACATCGTAACACAAGTTACTGAACAACCCTGTGCTTCAGTTTCCTCAAATGTAAAATAGTAATCAAGTCTCATAGATTCACAGATAAAATATTCTATAGTTCCTGGCACAGAGGAGCCGCCTGTGACTGAACAACCAGTTCCCACTACAGTCACCAGTGGGAACCATGAACCCACCCTTATCCCGGGGAGTATGTGACACCGTGTATGTCATCTGCAATGACAAGTTTCTCTGTGATGCTGATATTTCACTGATAAGGACCTTCAACTCAGAGAAGCTGGTAAATGGACATAAGGTGACAAAGGGGACAAGCTGTAAAACTGAAGTTCAAACTTAGACTTTCTGACTCCAAATATTCTGCTGCTCCGAAGCCTCCATGGGAACCAGGAGACCCTGTTGAACTGCACATGCTCAGCACAGTGATTTGTGTCTTGCAGGCATGCATTAGAGACTTGCTGGAAAGGACAATGATAAAATCCCCTGAAATTAAATTTTTTCACAGTACATTTAGGAACTGTCACAACCCAGGAGTTGTGCCTGGCACATTAACAGCCTCCAGAACCATTTTTCCAGTTGCACCTAGAATTCTGGCTGGTTCCTCTTCCCCGGTGCAGCCCCACTGGCCACGCTGTTCCTTACAGCCCCCCAGCTCTCCTCCTTGCCTGGGAGCCCCACTTCCTCCGGTCTGTTCTCTGTGGAGATGAAAAGCAGCTGGTCTCCATCCTCTGTACATTAACACTTCATCTTCTGAAGGCCACTGTTACTCCCTCGTACACCCACACTCCTCGCTTGGCTTTTATCTTCTTAGCCTGGAAAGTCTTCCAAGCTAAACAGTCGTTTCTTTCACAACTAAAATGTGGACACTGTGGTATAATGAGGCAATTATAATTTTGAAAAGTATAAGGCTTTCCTGGATGGAATCCACATCTTAGAAGTTGTTCCTAGTTCAGATATGGGAAACATTTTAAGCAAAATTATTTTCAGAACCCCTCTGTCATCTGGGGGAGCAACCAATCTTAAGGAAAGTGGTTCTCTATCATTCTTGTCTTCTGATCAGAGATGGAGAAGGAATTAAAACATTCCCTTTACCTGAGGTAGCATATGGAGGGAAAAAAGCATTCTGACATGTAATTTTCAGCAGTAAATGTGCGTAATCTACCACTATAGGAGGAAATCAAAGGTGGACGCCAGGGCGAGCCCCTCAGCCCTCCAGGAAGTAATCCTTACTCTGTGGAAAGCATGCATGCAGAGACCAACCTGAACTGAGGCACTGGGCCAGACCCCCAAACAATGGGAGATTAGCAAAGGAAACGGCAGTGTATCTCCACTCACAGACTCCAAAGGGTCCGCGGAGGTATTTATAGCCGGAGTCGATGAGCTCCTTTAGTAAGAGATGGGGGTGTTGGTGTATTTTGTACCAGCTCATTTAATGAGGCTCCTTGGTTAGAACAGTCAGGGTAATGCCTTCAGCCTGTTCTTTTGGGAATGTGTAGATAGTTGGGAGCCCTGTCCGCGATCACTGAGTAGTTTTCATAGAGAGTGGCCAAAGGGAAAGGGTACCGATCTGCTTTAGGAATCAGTGGAGAAGATGTGATGACACTCTGCCAGTTTATTCTGGGGCTTGACTCCACTGCTTCCCAGGTCCAAACAGAAATTGAAATTTTCTTCTGTCACACACTGAGGAGGGAGCTATCATTGATTCGAGGGACTAAGAAGACAAGATGCAGTTGAATCGAACTGTACCTTCTCTTGCCAGAGGAAACTGAAAGTAATTATAGTTCTTGGAGTTCTCCTTTCTGCCCGCATAGCCATCAGATGGGTAGAGGTTTAGTATTTGTCTATGCTGTGTATTAGATCTTGATTTAAAAAGAAAAGTTGAGATAAACACAAGTGACAGAGAAAGCCCCTTCTGGCCACCCACAGCCTCACTGTGTTGTGGGCAGGGCAGCCGCGTGCCCTTCAGTCTAGTGCTTGTTGAATCACAGTGTGCCCGGCTCTTCTGTAAGTCATTAACACCCTTGTTCACTGGGTCAGGGCGGGGCCTTGGGAGCTCCCCGCTAGTCCATTCCCAAGAGGATGCTGCTTCAAACCTAGGCCCAGCTTCTAGCCCTATGTGCCTTCCCCACTCCACCATGGATCCTGATGGAAGGCAGCCAAGACAACCGTGGAGAAAGGAACCGTGCCTGCATGCCACGTGTGCCTGACTGGGGTGAGCACACAGGTCCCCAGCAAAGCCAGCTGTCCCTTCCTGCTCTCTTTGCTCCCTCAAGAACCACCAGTGCCAGCATCCCAATCTATGTACAGTCGGCCCACTATTCATAGATCCAACCAACTATGGACGCAAAATATTTAAAAAGAAAACTCAACAGCACTCAACATGTACAAACGCTTCTCCTTGTCATTATTTCTTAAATAATACAACAACTAATTACATTAATTCATCTTGCATTAAGTATTAGGTAATTGGGAGACAATTTACAGATGTTCATTAGTTAAATGCAAATACTTAAGAGGCCTGTGCATCTTTGGAGTCCAGAATCAAGAGGGTGCTGGAACCAACCAGTCTCTACGGCGACCAAGGGGTCCTACCGTAGTGACCCTGGGCTGCGACTTGGTTGTCTCACTTTCACTGCAAGTCTTCTTGTACTTCTGTTTTACTGAAGCTTCACTCACGTTTGAGGGGGTCCAGGAAGAACTTTTCTACTCCCCCTAAGACCAGGGAGGACTCCACTCTCCACAGCAAAGCTTCTCAGCGGGGTTTCTCTCCCACCCGGGAGGAACACCCATAATGCTGAGCATGCACAAGGCTTCAGAGAACCCTGCAGCTCACCTCCTGGTCACTGCGCTGGACAGTGGCTGGCCCTGCCCACCTCCGATGCTGGGTCCTGTAACTCCCACCACCGGCCTCAGGTGAGGGCTACCCTGGGGCCTTCTGGGCTTCTACCAGGACAGTCTGTGGCTTTGTTAGGTGCTCAAGCTGCTTAGCTTTCCTGCGTGGGGATCTATTTAATATAGTGGCTAGTTCACCAAGCAGAGGCAATCTGGTATCTTTTTCTCCAATTCTCAGGATATTTTTATTCATGACCTCTATTTTATTCTTTAGCACTTAGGAAAGGTATATAAAATGATAAATAAAGATTCTTAGGGGAAAATCATCTCCAAGGTGGTGGCAATACATAATCTCTTTTATTATTTATTTCATAGCACCTAAACTAACCCAAAATACAGCAAAAGGATAATAATTAAATTTCATATGACTTTACTTTCTAAGAGTATTACTCAATAAATAATATTCTTATGTATATATCATATTACATGTGCCTTTGGGAGCTCCAGTGGCACAATCGGTTAGCGCACGGCACTTACACTACATGTGCCTTTGTGTGGGTTTGTGTGCGTGTACATGTGTGTGTGCATGTGGGTGCATCTGTATCTAGATGAAGGACTGCTGTATTCCTTATGTTACAGTACATTTTGGTGGTGAGGAGATTTTGCTTATTACTACTGTACAGGTCACACTGTACGATTAATTGCTTGATGTCCAGAGTCAATTCAAAAATTTACCCTTCATGGTCATCTTGACTTTGACAGAGACCCAGAAATCACAGGATATCAGGTGAGTAAAGTAGATGAGGTTATTCCTTGTTGACGAATAGCAGAGGCTGTTCTGGGTCTCTATCAGGAGGGGTAGCACAACTCAGAGGGGTGGCAGTGCTGTTGGCCACCCCCAGTGGGAGGCAGCCTGATGCCTGTGGAAACTGCTTGCAGCTCCTGTCCTACCATTCTTCTGTTCTTGTCTAGTCTGGGCATTGAGACTTTCTCCTAAATTCTGGCTCTAGTTCTATATTATTTCCACTTGGGGATAAAAACATTTTACAGAGTACCAGGCTGAAATAGCCTTCTGGTCCCCCCAGAAGGATTAATGCCCAGAGTCTCCCCTTCCTTGTTTCTGTAGGAGGAGTGACAACATGCCCTAGTTCTGCCTGAGCTTGAGGGGAGCCAGAGAAGCCTTCTGGTGCCCAGAAGACTGAAGAAGAATGAAAAGACCCAAGTTATATCCAGCATCAGTGATGAGAGGGTGGAGGTAGTCTAACTTCCTCCAGAGGAGGAGGAAAAGAGCAGGAAGCTAGAGTTGGTGCATGCCCCAGGAAGAAACCAACTGTGTGTGGACAGTGTTGATCGAGGTGTCCGTGGAAGACATGAGTGGGCCTGAGAATCTGCATTTCTAGTCTATTCCCAGATAGGGATGATATAGTAAGTGTGAAATGGTCACAGCTGGAGGAGGCCAGGGCAAAGAACATAGGAGGCTATGCTTGTGCCTGGGTGGCTAATGATCTGGTGTAAATCACCAGGCTCACAGGAGGTTACAGTCCCTTTTCTCTCCCTGCTATGCATTGCCTGCCTACGATGTGCCAGTAATCACTGTGTCAGGAATTCAGTGGAAAGAAGTGTTGCCCAAGACCCTTTCATGACCCCGAAGTGAAACACAGAAACAAGCACAAATATTTTTTTCTGAACAATTCTAAATTCTTTATTAAACCTTTTTAAATAGTGCTCAATACTGGAGCTTTTTAGTTTAAGATGAAGCTGGAAAGATTAAAAAATATGGAGGCATGGAAGGGGCTTGGGGTAGAGGCTTTCCTATACAATGAAAGACTATTTTACATAATGAAAGAGGAAATCCAAGCCTACATAACTATAATGGCTTCTTTATAAAATTAAATCTAGTAGGAACCCAACTTCTTTCTTTTCCTGTTAGCATTTTTACATCACTTTCTTGAGTTTATTGGCTAAAATGAATGAACTTGTTTGCCATAATGGAGTTTTTACTGGGAGGATGAGCAGTGATCGGCTACAGATTTTTTTTCCCCATGAACATAGCCAGACAAGCCCCTCTTGGATTCTGCTTTTTAAATGAAAAGATGTAAAAGGATCCTTTGTGTTACTGCTTTCCTGAGGCAATAACAAGGCAATAAAAAAGAATTAAGAAGAAAAGACTATTCTAAAATGCAACTCTCATATTTTTACAATTTAGGAAAATCTCAGCAGCTCCACGCGGGGATGCTGCCAGTGTGCCCTGGCTGGACCCGGGGCAGACGTGTGTGCATCTCGGGGTGCCAGCTCCCTCCGCTGCTCATGCCATCAACGAAACAGCCCAGGTAATTTTCCATGGGAGAATCCAGATTGATTTCAAAAGCTGTGACTCTTTTTTTTTTTTTTTCAATTTCAAATCTTGGACAAGAAGGCTACATTATTGGCTGCCTTGCAGAATTTGTTGTTGAAATACCCGTAGGCTTTGTATTTTACTTTCTTTCTTTCTTTCTTTCTTTCTTTCTTTCTTTCTTTTTTTTCTTTTTTTTTTTTTT
>NDGN011482213.1:0-10744 GCA_002564285.1 Tympanoctomys barrerae
TGTTTTATTCAGCCATATCTCTGATAGTACAGCTGCACTTGCAATGGCTAAAGGTTTAAAAACACTTCTAGAAGATGACCACAGTGGCAAAGGATTATTTAACTATTCCATATAAAGCAAGTGAGAACGGTTATGGTAATATATTGTGAAATAACCTAAGTTAAAGGTAATTACCTTATAAGTAATTCTAAAATATACAGTGATCACTAATTTGTTTTCAAAGGGAAGGCCTCTGCCTCAGCAATTGACAGGGGTTGTGCTTTTCCTCTGTTATTTAAAACCAACCCATCAGCTCTAGAGTTATAAAACAAGAACAATAATAGTTAAATGTCATAAAATATGAATTAATCTAATCTCTCAATTTCTACTAAAGCCTGTGTCAAGACATAGTTTCTTTGAAGTACAGCTTTCAAATACGGAGTGAACTTAATAAGCAAACAAGACTCATATCCATCAGTGAGCTTGCAGTTCAAGCTGCAGAGATGAATGAAGTACAGCCTTGCTTGATTATACTTCACAGGATAACAATAAAGTAAGGGTGGATTTCTCGGAAGTTCATTTCAGATTTAATTTTCTCTCTAATTGGACCATCTCTTAAGAAAACTCTAACGAGGTGAAAGTCATTAGACCTGCTCGAGAAATTAAAAGTCTAAACTTAACATCAACGGAGAACACTTGTCTAGATTCCGTATCACACTGAACTTAGTCGCTAACCATAATACTTCTTTTAATTTGCTGTGAGTCATTTCCTTGTCACTCACTCCAGAGTGCGCTTTGGTCCTCACAGAATATTGTTAGCATCACCTGCTCAATTCTACTATGCACCCCAGGGAAGACGGACACCCCACACTGCCAAGTGCTCTCCGAATCTCTCCAGCATTCTCTCCCGCAGTTGGGTTTTTGTTCCTCCACCTCAGATACCAGTAACTAAAAACAATGTTGTACAGAGCAACATGTTTTAGTGGAGGCTTAGCTCCTTTGCAAGTATAACCACTTCATACCAAAATGGTTCTAGTCCATGGTCATAAACTCTACCCGTAAAATAAGCTACAAGCTTGAAAATGTTAAATATTGGGACTTGGGCCCACCCTTGATTGAAAGTACAGGAGGGATATATAGATACAGTAGTACTGGGCATACACAAATCAAAACACAACTCTGCCTCTGCTGCCTTTTTCCAGACCTGTGCATTCTGCTGTAGCTGATCCAATGGAGTTTGTTATGGGTTGAATTACAACCTATCCACAGTCACATGCCTAATGCCAACACCTAACACCAAATACCTCAGAATATAACTTTTATTTTGGAAACGGGGTCACTGCAGGTATAATTAAATAAGTTAAAATAAGGTCATATTGGAGTAGGTGGGCTCCTAATCCGACATGACTGTTGCTCTTGTAGACAGGGGGGGTTTAGACAAAGACACAGCGGGAAGGAAGTGCCACATGGAATTGAAAGCAGAGGTCCTTCAACAAGCCAAGGAGCGTGCAAAATGGTCAGCAAACCACTGCTGGGAGGTAGGGGAGTGGTGTGGACACATTCTTCTTCGCAGCCCTCAGAAGGAACAAGCTCTGCTGAAACATTCACCTTAGCCTTCTTACCTCCAGCACCCTGAGACAATAAATTTCTGTTGTCTAAGCCACCCCCCTTGTGGTATTTTATAATCACAAGCCTGACAAGCTAATACAAAATGATGCTTCCATCATTACCTGAATGAATAGCACATACTTCTGGTATAGATATAATTTACTTTTCACTATTTGACCTGTAAGAGTTAAAATTGACACAGGAAAAGTCCTGTCATAAGGAGGGATTCTGAAGAACAGAGTGGGTGGCCTGCCAACCACAGGTCTCACTAACAGTGGAAGCTGCTGCTTCCCACTTCAGTCTCCACTGAGAGAGCAGCTTTCGTCGTCACTGAGCTCTTCCCCTCTCTCCAGCCCCGTACGCTGCTGCCGTCTCCTCCAGTGTTGGAAGGGACCTGCCTGGCCAGCTGCCCCTCACCTAACTTCCTCACAAATGAAACAAGGGAGTGGACTAAAAAGTAGCTAGAAGTGGGACTGGAGGAGAAAAGTTGAATAAAAACAAACAAAACTGAAAAATGGAAACAAGGAGAGGAATGTGAAGAAGGAGGAACAGGAGAGGGGTGTTGGCCTGGCTGGTTTGGGAATCATTGCTGGAGGGAAAAGCCTGCAATCCGCAGTCACGGATCTCTAGGGTATTCATTACATGGCTTTAGAAAGCCAACAGGAAATTGAGATTCTTTTTGTAGTGTATGTTCAGAGCCCCTAAAAATATTTTTGGAATTTAATCATCAAACTCCTTGCGCAGTGCTTATTTTTTCATCATTTTATTCTGTAAACAAAAAAATCTATGTGGTTTTACATGAATTTATGTAGAATGCTAAAATGATGAAGGCCGGGGCTGAGAAATATTTAATTTAACTCTCTCAGTTAGGTGTACAGGGGACTTTATAGACTCTTCCAATGTCACACAGCTCATGCCAGATGTAGGTAAAAGAATTTCTGAGTATTTTATGATTTATGAATTATTTAGGCTGACTTATGCAAAGCAAATACTACTAAACTTGACTGTTTGCTTGTTTGTTTGAAGCAGGGTCTTGCTGTATAGTTCAGGCTGGTGTTGAACTCACTAGCCCAGGCTGGCCTTGATCCCATGGTACCAGTCTTGCCTCAGAAGTGCTGGGATTACAGGCATGCCCCAACATGCCTGGTAATCTACTTTTGAAACTTCACATTCCCCTTTCATTTGTAAAATGTTTGAGAACAGGATTTTAATAATAGACCTTTAGAGAATTTTAAAAGAAAATTTATCAGAATATAATGTAAGAAAGAAAAGCAAACATAACATTTATCTGAAAAATTTTGATGAATGAATATAAATTTTTATATAAATGATCCAGATGATTTGAATTTTAAATCTCTTAGCAATTATGCAATAGGCAACTTTCTGAGTATTTGATCTTCACAAAACCTTACAGTTTGGTCCCATTACTTATTGCCCCCTGACTGCTGTCTAGGGAACTGAGACAGAAAGAGATAATACCTTTGTCAAAGGTCATACTATTTGTGAACAGTAGCACTGCCCACCTGGCCCCGAAGTCTCTTCACTTAGCCACTGTACCGAAGGGCAGCTTGCTACTTTGTGAAGCAATTGACGTTATCAACTCATACACTTGTCTTGAGTAAATGGTGAAGCAGGCATTTTAATCTATGTTAGATCAATTCTCTTTCCCATCATACTATTTTACCCGTCATATTATCATTCCTTTTTTTTTTTAGCACCAGGGATTGAGCTCAGCTCCTTGAGCTTGCCAGGCAAGCACTTATTCCACTGAGCCATCTCCCTGGCCCCACATTATCATTTTTAAGCTTCATTTTAAAGGACTGGTGTATATGCTTCTACACTATTGGCTTTCTTCAGCGAGTATTAACAGAAAGTATCAGTGTGAGGAAAATTCCGTCCAATTCCACAACAGAGAAAGCACTAGAAAGGGGATTGCATCCACCAACCGCTAGCCACATTGTCAACTATCAGGGCTTGCCAGGGAATGATGGCCCAGTGGGTCACCTCTACCTCGGGTGCTGTGTTCTTCATTCCTGGGAGGAGGTATGGTTGATGGAATAAGCACTAGACCATGGAGAAAGAGAGCCAGGTCCTAGTCTCAGAGAAGCATCCAGTGGGCGATGTGCCATGCAACAGGTTGGGCACATCATCTCTGCTCTATATCATGAGCTCCCTGGGGCCCCTTTCAACTACCCCACACACAGGCACGGCAACCAGTTTACAGATGAAGTACTGAGATTCAGAGCATTAAGTAAGTCAGTCAGTATCCTAAATGATATCTAGCCCAAGGCTGTCTGACTCCAGTCTTTATGTATACTCTTCCACGTTGTCTCTCAAATCACTTTAGTCTTCTGAGTCTCAGACTGCAAACATAAAGTTGCTGTATATCACTAGGAATTCTCGGAAGATGTCTAAGAAGTCACTTTGGGAAGGAGATCCAAGGAGATTAGGGTCTATATTGCTGCCCACCCTTGATATACATTAGTCATGACACACACACACACACACACACACACACACACACACACACACACACCATGCAAACAGCACATAGCAATGGTACATTCACCCAACTCATCAATTTTGCTTCCCCCCTATAGATTGAAGGGAAAATATGCTGCTAGGAAAGTTTGGGCATCACTCTCACAAGTGAGTTTTATGGCCCCTTGAGCTTTAATATCTAATACTGGGCCCAAGCTGCAAAGGTAACAGCCATGCCATGCCATTGGACATGCATGCCAGTCAAAGGCTGCTGATTCACTTGGCTGGGTCTGTCCAAAAGACACTTGCTGCCTTGAAAAGCCTGAACAGCCACTACTTTAAACATAATTTGAGAAAGTGTCTGATGGTTTCAGCAAACATGGCCTTCTCATCCAGGGCCAGTGAGAACTATGGGATACATTTTCTCCTTGTGGTCACTACCACTCTTTGAGGATTTCAAATGGTCAGGGATGAAAGTGGTTTAATTTTAACTCATTATTTTAATCTTTCACTCTTCCTTCATATTCTTTTTAGTCTACTTTTAATCCTGTTTCACTCGTCTTGTCCTTGATTCATGTCGTAGACAAGTAAAGGCTGATCTGCATTGGTAAGAAGTGAATGAATTCAGGGCCAGTGAGGTAGCTCAGTGGACTAAGTGCCTGCTTTGGCAAGTGCAGGGACCAGTGTTCAATCCCCATTCCTGCATGCCTGCATGCCAAGCTGGCCCTGCCCCTAGGGCACGCTGAGCTTGCGACCAAGTCTGGGTGTGGTAGTGTAGGCCTGTAATCGCGGTGCTGGGGAGATTGAAAATAGGAAGATCACTACGAGTCTGAGCTGCATAGTGAGAGTATGTACCAAACACATAAAAGAAAGAAGAAAGAAAGAAAGAAAGAAAGAAAGAAAGATGTGAATGAATTCATTTAGTCCTTTAAGCCCTGCTTTTTGTCTACTTGTGTTCCTATGAAGAGCAAAGCACTGGTACTTAGACAGTCAAGACTGGGCATGCATCTTGATGAACGTGCAGGGGTCCACCCCAATTCCACAGGGCCTGTCATCACAAACTACATCTGTAGAAAAGAGTAAAGCTAACAAAAGACCAAGAGTTAACCATAGTGACAGTGACAGCAGCATTAAAGAATTTATTCAGGCGTTATTCAAGTATAAAATTGACACAGTTTAATGAGCAATATAGTGATTTTTAGTCAATACACAGAGTGGTAGAACCATCACCTCAGTCCAATTTAAGAATAATTCCATCGCCCTCCCAAAATTCCCTGAGTATATTTTCAGTCACTACCTATTTCCACCTCCAGTTCCAGGAAGTCACTAATCTACTTTCTAGCCTATTCTTTTTAAGGTTCATCCATATATTAACATTATTAATTCTTGATTCTATTTTATATAACACCTCTTTGGATGGCAGCATTACTGTGACACTTCTTTGGGCAAATCCTTCCATCTTTCTGAGACTTATTTATAGAATGAAGGTAACAACCTGTCCTCAGATGACTATTCTGCACGGTAGCTGGATTGTGACAGCAAAGAGGAGGGCCTCAAATCCAGCCTTTCTGTTTACTTTTCCCAGAAACTTTTCTTTTTCTCACCACCTTTATACTGTAAAATGTGTCTTACGCTGTAATCCAGTCTTCACATAAAGCTTGAAATAAGAACTCACGTAGCAAGCGATATCAGGAAAGGAATTCTGCCAAAGGGAATCACATCCTTCATTAATGGAGCCCAGATGGCAAGGAACTAAAGGGATTTCCTTCAATTATATCGCTGTTATTTTTTATAAAGGACATTAAACTGCATTTAATTTCTAAAGGAGAAAAATGTATCAAATTCTATCTCAGACTGTTTTACGGAGTTATACTTACATTTGAAAGGATCTAAGGAACACCATATTTTCTCACTAATTCCTATAAAACTGACCCTATTAGAACCTACCCTCAGATAATGGACAGGCAAGTAGTAAAGGGCTACGAAGCTGGAAGTAAAAAGAGTCCACCCCTTAGAGAGCAGGTACAGTTTGCAAATCCTCAAAAATCAACTTTTGGCGAATAGCTTCAGACCTGTTCTTCACTAGTCCTTGAGAGGAACTGATGTCCCATGATGGCGAAAGAAACCAAACTTTTTGTTCATTTCTCCAGTCCACCTTATCTGCTTAGAATGTGTTCTCATTTTGAAATCAACTTAAGGGGACTGGGATGGAGAACCATCCTAGAATCTTAGGCATAAATATTATGAAGATGCTATGCCAAAGCCCTGAGTGTAAAATTCCCTCTCCTGAGTAGCTTTTCTTCTGGGTCACTGTTTCTCCATACTTTGTAATCCATCATTCCTCCCTTTTATGTTTGTCATTGTTTTTTTTGCCACTTGTTCAGGCTTTAGCACAGCATTTCTTGAAGGACTTCCCAGGTTCACTTCCTTTTAAGTACCGCATAAAAGAAAAGGCTAGAGCTTCTCAATAGTCCTACTAAAATAAGTTCATAACACTTCATTTATCCTTCACTTGGTATAAATTAGAAAGATCCATCTTTTTATGATATAAAACGCCTGTTGTCTAAGTAAGTTCATTGACAGGCAACACACCGCTTTCCAATCTTCATATACCAGCAATAATTACTATATATATATGTATTATGGCATAAGGATAGCAAAGAGAGATTGGGTACAGTTCCCACAAGTGATCAATCTGCAACGTTATCAGTTGAACCTGACTAATCTGCCTTCTATTATAGTAAAGTTAGATTGACCCAAGTAAACAGGTAAAGGTTATCTTGTGTCTGAGCCAACAAATTACTCAAATTTGAGGATTCCTATGTTGTTATAAGTACCTCACTTACAAACAGCAATTGTTAACTAAACCCTGGGTAACTTTTCAGTAGAGAAGTTTTCACTTACTTTGTTATTACCTTGCATGGAGTAATTGTGATTAAAATGAACATATATTATGGGAGGACAAAAACAGTCTAAGTTTACCTAGATTTATAAGTTTCCTCAATCTGTAAAACACTTTAACTTGCTTTAAAACTTCCCTTTTGTATCACTACAGTGAAAAGAGTAACTCACATCCTAGACTTTATTTTAGGGCTACAAGGTGGTATCCTAAGAATTTTTCTCATGATACAAATAGTTCAGTAAATCTAGGATTTAGCAACATTTTCCTCTCCATAGCACAGATCCTATATTGGGTAGCAGATGACCAAATAATCACGAGGCACATGATTTACCTTCACTTTGATACTCAAACAGCCCCCTCAAATCTTAAACACTAAATTCCAATTTGCAGCCACATATTGGAAATTAATTAAAGAAAAATATCAATTAATGATGAAAATCTCCCCTGTGTGTGTGTGTGTCCCTGGAGAATCCTAATTTCAGGGTACTCAGCTACAATCTCTGATTTGCAGGCATCATCTTGGAGGCCTGAGCCCCCATAACATGCAGCCAAGCAGCCAAGCACCATGTACATGAATTGCCAAACAACGCCGAAGGCTCCTACCCTGAGATGGCAGCCAGTTTTTGGTGTGCCTGACGGGCCATTTCACAGCCTTTGGTTCTTGTCTTGTGCATTTCCGCCCGCAGTGAGGGACAGCTGACAGAGACGTCCCCAATAGAAATGACCAGTTCTCGGTACAGGGCCACCTGCGTGTTGAACTCTTGGACAAGCTAGAAAAGAGAAGCCAGTTTCTTCCATCAAATACTCATCTTCACAAAGTTTCCCATTTCAGGGTGCATAAACCGGAAACCTCACTGCTCGCTGAGCCAGCTCCCCAAATCGCCAGGCTTCGAGACCTTTGAATTGCTCAAAGCTTCAGGTACCAAGCAAATCCAGGTCTGTTTCCCCAACAAGCCTGTGCAGCCCTCCTGCTCCCACCCGTCAGACTGTTTCTGAGGAGCAAGCCCATCTTGGAAGAGCTACCATGTCACTCCCATGTCATTAGATAAACATGCTGGGGACGTTTACCCCTCTGCTGCTAGGATATGGATTTGGAGTGGCACCGAGGAAAATGACCAAAAGTAGGGTGTTAGAGGCCAACCGTTCGCCTCCGGCGGGGCCCCTGAGCGCCCTGGCTCCGAGCCAAACAGCCGGGCAGAGCGGCCACAGCCTCCGAACCCGCGTTCCCTCCGCAGCGCCCGGCGCGCTCTTTGGGGCTGTTCGCTACTGTTTCCCCACAAAGAGTCGCCTCCACCTCCCCAACCTTCCGACCCAGCGAGCGAGCCGGTTCACCCTGCCTTTCCCCTGCACTGTTTGTCCAGGGAATAGAGGTACAACCTGTGTAGCCTCTGACTCCCAAGACTCTGGCCGTGACACTTCTCTCCATAGGGCCATTACAACCCGGGTGTCACCCCGAATCGGGGGACTGCAGATTTAAAAATAGTACTCGTGCACGTGATCGGCATGGAGGAGCTGAGGGTGGGAAGCGTCTGGCACTCAACCAAACGATTACCATACAAGACTCCCCCACCCCCTCTAAAAAAAAAAAAAAAGAAAAAGAAAAAGAAAAACGGTGTACATTTCACCCACCATCTTGCAGTCGTCCAGGGTTCTTTGGGTTTTGTGGGCGCTTTCGGAGCCGCTGCCCCTGCGCTCCCAGTCCCCGCTCTGCAGCGGAGGCTTGCTGATCTGGAAGATCGAGGAGCGGGTGGACCGGCTGGGGCGCTTTTTGCGCCCATTCGGTGCAGAACTCATGCATACACATCCACCAAGCCGAAGCCGCTGGTGCAGTGCGCCCCTGCGCGGGCGGCCCGGTGGTTGCCCTGCACGCCGCGGCCAAGCAGCCGGAACCCGGACCGAGACGCGCAGCTCACAGGGCTGGGACTGGCTGCGCGGGCGGGTAACCTTCAGCTTGAAGGAGAGCCGGGGAAGCGCGGGCTGCGCCGCGCAGCATCGCTTCCACTAGCAGCGAGGAAGGGGCGCGATCAAGTTCTGCTCAGCAGCATTGCGGGCCAGGTCCCGGGAGTTGGGCGCTGTCGCGGACGCGCCGCGCGGTCCTCTCGGCATGGATCGCGCGGCTGAGCGAGGAGGAACGCGCAGCCCTGCGGGGCTGAGTTTCCATTCAGATGCGGAGCAGCTCTCCAAGCCTGCGCTGCAAGGTGGGGGGCGGGAGGGGGTGTCGCTCTGGCTTCGCCGTCTCCCTGCAGCGGCGCTCAGTTCATCTTTTCCCTCTCTCCACAGTCGCCAGGCCTGGAAGGGCTGGCTGAGTCCGCTGCAGGCAATTGGCTCTAATCTGTTGCCTCGATCCTTCGTCTCTACGGGCTCCTTGTTTAAGGATCTCAAAAGAATCCGTGGCGGGACCGGCAGACGCAGGAAATCGGTCCGACTGACGTTGGTCGAGGCCCCGCACATTGATAGGACGGGAATACTAATGTGATCCGTCCATACAAACCCCTTCCCCCACCCAGATTATGCACTTATCCAATCAAATCCCCGGGAACATCAATTGCAATATTACTTCATCTTGTCTATTATTAGAATCGAAAAGTGTCATCAGAGTGGAGCACATTGCCACATGGTGAGACGTAAACATGAATTTCAAACAAACCAATGGACTTGAGGCCCTCACCATCTGAGAGCAGGTGACTGTCTGGGGCCAGAAAAAAAGAAGGGAGGGTTTTGCCATACAAGGAAGATCTCGTGACAACATGAAAGAAATGCTTTGCCTCTCTAAGTTGTTTTTGTTTTCATTTTGTCTTCGTTCTTGAGGGAGGGGATAGGGCTGGTCAAATGCGGAAGGCTTTCACCCAATGCAACTTGTGAAGCTCTTGGCCTTGCAGCGCAGTCTCAAGAGTTTTAGGTCCAAGAGAGCTCTAAGGGTGTTTTCCATAGAGGCTTGAAGAAGAAGCAGGCAGCAGGCTCCTCCGGTGACCTTTTCTGCGAGGACTTCAGTAACCCCTAGGCTGCTGGAAGTGGGCTTGCCTGGAGAGGGTGTGAAGCACCCAGCTTCTTAAATTCACTCTGACCCTGCCTTCTGCAACTCCCCTGGGAGGCAGAGGAAGTGTTGTGGACATTCAGCTCTACACCCTAAGAACACTTCTTCCCATAGATGATTTGTTTGGAAAAAACAGCTGAGGGGCATCAGCTACCAGGCAACTACTTAAGTTGAAAAGCCTAGTAGGAGTAAATCACAAGTTCCTAGGGATGTGGAAAATCACAGAGAGCCAGAACTAGGCCAAAGGGCTAATATCTGTGGTTCTAGCTTTTTTTTTTTTTTTTTTTTTTTAAACAGGACAGGTGATATCTCATAAGACAACTATTTGGCCCTTGTCCTTGGTTCCTGGCACAGAGCTCCTAAAATGGAACTTTCCTTGACCATAATAGTGAAAGGAACATCTTGTTGCCAGAAAGACCAAATTAGAAGATTGGAGCTTTTAGCCCTATCCCCACCTTCTGGGAAGGGAGGGAAGGGGAGGGGAGGGAAGGGAGCTAAGTGAGTAAGATACCAATGGCCATGACTTAATCAAGAATACCTCTTTAGGGCCGGGGAGATGGCTCAGTGGAATAAGCACTTCCCTGGCAAGTGCAGAGACCTGAGTTCAATCACCGGTTCCACCAAAAAAAAAAAAAAAAAAAAAAAAAGACATGCTGTGAAGAATACCTCTTTAAAGAAAGCTTTGTAGAAACCCCTAAATGATGATGGACCTTCTGCATAAGTGAAAACATCTAGGTGCT
>NDGN011482214.1:0-16207 GCA_002564285.1 Tympanoctomys barrerae
AGGCTGTAAACAGGCGGATCACTAGGAGTCTGATCTAGTAGTGAGACCCTGAACATCCTGTAGGCCCTTCCTTAAAATACAAAAAAAAAAAGAAAAAAAAAAAAGAAAAGAAAAAAAAAGAAAGAAAGAAAGAAGAAATACCAGTTAATAAGTTTATTTTAAGGTATTTTAAAAGAGAAAGTATAGCAAACAACCAGTGGTATGTGGAGGAGACGCACGTGGAAGTCACAGTCTTAATCATCCCCTATTTGCATTACATAAAATTCATCACTACACATTTAGTCAAGAGCTGCTGGATGCTGAGTGCTGAAGTACTGCGCCCATTTTAAAAGGATAAAGTCTCAGTTGCTTGAAAAGAAATATGCTAACAGGCAGCATTCCCCTTTGTTGATGAAATGGCTTTAAGGGTGAATATTCCCTTCTGTTGTTGGTTGGCACACATTGTTTTGCAGTTGCTGCTGTAGGAACTGTTCTCTGGGAGCAGTTCACTGTGCCCAGAATGGGGCCTTTAGGAACCAGACCTGTCAGGCCCTTGCCTGAGTCCTGTCATCTTATTGTGTTTAGCGGAAACAACCGCACAGCTGCCCCCATCACCCTGCCAACAGAAGAGGTCCTGCAGACCTTACAGGACTTGATTGCCTACTTCCAGCCTCCAGAGGAGGAGATGAAGCATGAAGACAAGCAGAACAAGCTCCGCTCCCTCAAAAACAGACAGAATCTTTTCAAGGAAGAGGTAAGTTCAAAAACGCAGAAGTAAAAGTCTCTGTGCTTCTGGAACAGAAATATCCCAGTGAGTACTCTGCAATTCAGCTTTGTCTCTACACGTACACACATTTATGAATAGCATGCAGAGAAAGGAGGTGGGAAAGCTGTAGAGGAAAGAACTGGGAGCTGATCTGCCCTTTCATCCATGCCTGGTTACATTAATGCTGGTTGGCACATTCCAACCAGTTAAGTTTTAACTTTCAATACCACACATGTACCCCAAAATCTATTTTCAATAAATCTCTGTTGTTACTGTGTGGCATGGTAGCAAGCCCAAATTTTGAATAATATCAGAATTACCTAGGAAAACTGTTTGGAAAATGCAATTGTCTAGAGTCTACTCCATCAAAAATGTCTGAAAGACTGGTTCAAAAGGTACACATGTTCCATCATCTGACAAGCTCAAGTTAGAATTTGAGCTTTGGAGTCAGTGAGGACCTGACCAAGGTGGAAACACCATTTGGGTGCTTATAAGACCCAGGCCCTCATTCTGGCCCTCTTTCCGGCTGTGTGTAACCTTCGACAAGTCACAGGCCTTCTCCAAACATGGACGGGATGATCTGGTGGTAACAGGCTGTGGCTGGCTTCCATACCCTGGAGAGAGGGCTGGTCCTCTAGTCATTTCCAAAGTCAGTGGTGTGGGGCTCAGAGCCATCCCTGCTTGGTCTTCTGATCTCAGCAGAGGTGGACTTAGAGATATTCTCGTACCTTGTGGGCTACTGATTCTATATTTACCATACCCTGCTGTTCTCTAAGAGTAGCTAGCCTCAGATGGTTTTGCTGAGTGGCAGAGTACTATAATTCAGGCAGAAAAGTAGTTGAAAATGCTCTTTGATTTTATGGTCTCTAGATCCCATCTTTTGGTGGAGAAAGATGGAAGGAGGGAGCAAGTATAGTTATTTTATGCATCTGAATGGAATTTCTTGAGCTTATTTGAGACTTAAGAGAAAAATAGGTACTACATCTAGAGCTGTCTGAGTGAGTCAGAAACACTTCCCAGCAGACACGAACAAGCTTTGGTGAGATGCATTCACGCTTCCTCCTCAATACATCCTCGGAGTGAACTAAGTAGAGTACGCGGGGGCAACAATCAGAGACTGCTGACTCACTATGTGAATGGATAGTGTTTAGGGCTCCGAGGCATAAAAATGCATATTTTGTGTCTAGGAGAAAAAAAATAACTCAACTGGTCCTGTGAAGGACTATTTGCACATAAGCACAGTCAGCTTTAGGAAGAGATTAACAGGGAAGGGAAAAGAGCAAAAGTGGGAGATACATTCTTCAAGAATGTTTACTTTTTCCTCCACTCTCCTTCTCAGGGCATGTTGGCTCTTGTGTTAAACTGCATTGATCGCTTAAATATCTACAATAGCGTGGCCCACTTTGCAGGGATTGCCAGGGAAGAGAGCGGCATGGCCTGGAAAGAAATTCTGAACCTCCTATACAAGTTGCTAGGTGAGTATGCAGGCAGCACCTCCCCTGGGGAGGTCCCTGGGGTCTTCAGATGGGCATAGGAGAGCCCACCATTGCTGTTGAGCCACTTCCTGGGATGCTTTTTTGTTCACCATTTGGTTCTAACACAGACATTTAGTGTTAGCTAGCAGCTTCTTGTACCTTCCAAACTCAGAAGTCAGAAGCACATGGAAGCAGAAGCCAAAACTATCTGTGAAACCTAGAAAGCCAGCTTCTCTGAACCTCCATTTCATATGTTTAATATGTGGAAATAAGACTAGATAGAACACATTTATAGTCTTCCAATTCTCAAGCTTGCAACCTGTACTTTGAGGATTGTTACTATTTTAAATTCCATACCCTTTCACTTGTCTACTTGTTAGTCAATCCTAGCTCCTGATGCTTTGACCTGTCATTAATTTCATTTTGGTGGAATGAAAAGGTAGGAACCAAGATGTCCTAGCACCCACCTTTTTTCCTCCCAAACCAGAGTATAAAGTAATGCTGTGGTGCCATCTACAGAGGCTCCATCCCTTAGGCCCAGGCCACTGGCTAGTCAAAGGAATGCAGCAGAAAGACATCAGTATGGGCAAGAAGATAGCCCCAGGCATTTCTCAGACACCAGCTGGGATAAAAAGATAGTTCTATAGGGCTTGGCTCTGAGTTGTGTGTCCTACTGAGAGAAATCCTTAGAAATTCTAGTACAACAGCAGAAAGCCCTAAAAAATCAGCCTGGACCTGTTCTCCATGTTGGGGGTCAAATCGATGGGATTATCCTTGTACTGTGTGATTCTGTAATGAGTAACTTATGTTGATCCTTGTATGCAGGCTGTGAAATATCTCTTTGAGAGCAATACTTTGAGAGTAGTTACTGCTATTATCTCAGTTTTACTGACAAGGAAGCAGATTACAGAGATGCTCGTAGACCACCCATCTACTAGTGATGGAGGCTCAGTAGCCTGACTAGAATTCTGACACTTATCTTACTTACTTAAGCTACTTACTACTGCCTGAAACACAGCACAGGTGCTCAGGCTGAATGTCATCCTCATGGACTCTTATGATGAGGAACAGAGGTGCTGGAGGGGGACTTTCCTCATCTAAATTTATCATTTGTCAGCTGTAATGAAATATTAAGCCCAACAAACCAACCATGTGAAGGCAGCTCACCTGGGGCTGATCCATCTCCGTGGAACTGTTCCAGGTTGCCATCTACTGTTTTGGCCCTGTGGAGGAAAGGCTACATGGTCTACATGGGTACTCTAACCACAACACATTCTTCCCTTTCCATGCAGTATGAGTAACCAGTGCTTTCAAGGATGAACAGGCATTGGAATCAGCTGGAGGGCTGGTTAGAGCTCCAGTTTAGTAGCTCTAGCATAAGTCCTGAGGACTAGTTTCTGAAAGATTCTCAGTTGATGTGATATTCCTGGTCAAGGGCCCACACTCTGAGAACCACTGTTTTTCAGATACCTTATCTTTAGAAGTTGTTAGTATTTATCTATTGGTTTAACGGTTTCAGCTGTGTTCACTGAGGTTCTTTCCTACACTAAAGGTAACAAGCATCTAGCTAGATTTAAGAAAATGTTCTAGATTTGAGTTCCAATGTCAGTAACCAATGAAGTACCAATTCTTGTTAATTACCTAAAGTTAATTACCTAAGGTAATTCACTTATGTGTCTATTTTCTCTACCTACTATTTGATGAAGGCAGAGAATCTGCCTTTTTTGCTTCATTGTTGTGTTCCCTGCTCTTTACCAAGGGCCTGGTATGTAGCAGATGCTCTGGAAACACTTGCTGGGTTGGTAAATGTTAGAGCTTTACTCTTCTAAATATAGGAATCAAATCATATCAAAGGGCTAACATACTAATATTGGTGTTCCATTCCCTGTATTTGCTAAGCAGGGATGTAATCAACAGCTCCAGGGCTTACGTGCTTCGCTAATGCCCTTTACCCTACATGATCCAACCTTTCATTGTTTGCAGCTGCTCTCATTCGTGGAAACAGAAACAATTGTGCTCAATTCTCCAATAATCTTGACTGGCTAATCAGTAAATTGGACAGGCTAGAATCTTCCTCAGGTAAGAATTTACAGAAACCCTTAAGTGGAGAAGTTGAACATTTTTCTCTCTGAAAAAAATGAAAACAAAGTCAAATCTTCAGTTTTTCCAAGAAAAGGAGTCAGTTCCTAAAACATGCAAACAATCATATACCTTTATATAATGGATTTACTCCAGATTTCTGCAGTCCTTCCTCTTTTGTTTAATTTTTTCAGTTGTACCTTTTTCTTTACTCTATAAGTCCTTTAATGACCCCAAAACAACCCTTACCTAGTGATCCTTGTCTCCAAAACCCACCAGACTCCTGCTCTCTGGGTTTCTAATCCTCCTTTCAATGCTGTCCTATTTTAGTTAGAAGCATGATTGAAGGATTACCATGAAATAAGATAAAATAAGCTTCCCCACCCCTGGATCTCCCTCCCATCCTGCCTACAGCCCTTCCTGAGGACCCTCTGGGAATATGAGCCATCCATAAGGACCACATTCAGCTTCTGACGAGATGAGTGTACTGGGCAAGTGCACTCCGCCCTCCATCCCCCAAGCTGAAAGACCTGAAGCTTTTCTCATGGTCTGCAGATATCATGCTTTATCAAACCAGCGAAGGGAAGGCTCCTGTCAAAAGCCATCCACCATGTTCCTAAACCTTGCTTTTCTTCAGCATCTCCTCTTATGAGTTAGATTGCATTTCAGGATAAGTTATGAAAACATGGAGAGAAAACAGAAACAAAAGGAATTTTCTTAATAAAACTGATGAAGCCATTGGCTAGCTCTTTCCTCCTGTGTTTCACTGTGGTGTTTCCTTTGTGGGTGTCAGGCCATAGGGGCACAAATTAGTCTTCCTTCTGCTTTGACTTAGTACAGAGAACCATGAAGTGCCAGGATAAGGGGCATCACAGTCATTGTTTTGTAAGCTTATTTTCTGTTTGATATGCTACTGTGCCTAAAATAAAAAGTAAGTTGTGAGGTGGTTCCTAGAAAACTTCTTATTCTGAGAATAAATTGAGAATATTTTCTAAATTGTTTCAACGAGCTTTAGAATTTATAGTAAAGTATATCTATGTTTTAAAATAGATATTTAATGAAGTATTGTTTGGTTTGACCAGGTTAAGAATTCCATTTTACAGTTATTTCTCTATATTTCAAAATAAAAGATCAGAGGGAGATGGGGTGAGTGCTGAATTAAACTCACCTGTAGGTTACAGACTGCACGGCCCATGGGGACTCTGGAAATCTACCTGAGATGGTTGAAGTTCTTCTGGCTGGGAATATTTAAAGATTCAAATAACTGATGATATTCTCTCCCTCAGGATGATCTTTCCACTATCAGATTTCGAGATTACAGTCTGTTCTACAGTTGATCTAATGTCCAAATGATTTTTGTGGCATTCATGTAGGTATCTTAGAGGTTTTGCACTGTATCTTGATTGAAAGCCCAGAAGCCTTAAACCTGATAGCAGAAGGCCACATTAAGTCCATCATCTCTCTGTTGGACAAACATGGACGGAATCACAAGGTGGGTATGAAAAAAACATGAAGAGTGATTGGCTTTACCCATTTTCCTTCTCAAGCACTTAGTCATGTTGTAAGTTCCTGAGAGCCTGCTACCAGCCCTGAACCTTGGTCAGAACATTGGGAAACTGACTTCTAAACATGCTCCCTTGCCTCTAAGCACCCTCCAAGCCAGCCGGCCACTGGTATTCTCCAGCTTCCTTGACCCTGCTCATCAGCACTGGCTCTTAAGATGCAGCTCACCGTGGGCCCTCAGCTGGGCTTATACACAGCCAGCAGTGCCAGATGATTCCCACCCTAAAACCTAGAGCATGGTACGAAAATCTTCCAACACCGAGCTATATAAATAAGGTATACCTACAGAACTTAGATTTAAAATAGTAACTTGGCTGGTTACTAACTGAAATCAGATTTAATGAGTCAAACCAAGTTCAGTTAAAGAAACTGCCTATATAAACAAAAAAAATGTGAATTCCTCTCCTTGATATAAAACAACTGTGTGACTTTGGGCCTCAGTTATCGCATCTGTAAAATGGAAACTTTGCCCCCTCATCAAGGTGGAATGTTATATCAATTTTTGAGGTCCCTTATATTTGCAACACATCTTTATACAATTGTACCTCTAAGACACAATGATCTATGGGGAAAGATCCATTAAAATATGGTGAGTTCTTCTTAATCCCTCACACGTATGCCATATCTGGTGGCTACCATGCTAAATAATTAGGTGTGGTGCTTGAAGGCTGAGGAAGGCATCCCAGCAGTGACGACATAATCAGGCACTGGAGAAAGAAGCCGTGCAGACTGCAAGTGCAGCATGACTCCCAGTTTTCTTTTTTGCCATCATTTGGGGGAACCAAATATTTGAGACACGACTCAGTGAGTCCAGGAGAATGAGTCCCTGCAACATTCACTGCACGATAGACAACATCCTAGGGAAGCAGAAAACCCGTGGTTCTCAGTATCTGTGAAATTGCTTGGCAAAGAGCAGCAAGAAATATGTGGGGTCTGTAATTGCTTTCTCCAATGCGGTAAATCAAAAGCAGGCATGAGGCTCCACTATTAGTGTGACTTTTCTACATTGCAACATGTTCCCTTCAGTCTGAAAAGTATAGTAAGAATTATTGGCAAGCTCAAAGTAGCACATGGCCTGAGCCATGATACAAGCACAGATGTAAGAGGAGGGAAGTGGCTCACATTTGCCTGCCCCAAGGGCTTCTCTATGATGATACCATGAGACTTACTTTATAAGTGACCAGCTTTCACACAACTTTTTTTAGCCAAAAGCTACACAGATTATGTGGCTGTTGCTTGGGAGGGGGGAGAATTGACCACTGTCTGTGCATCCTACAGTTGAGAAAACTGAAGCATAGAAAGTCAGTGTAATTAGCTAGAAATCAATACCTGATGTGATGAGTTACCTGCGTATACGAGCAGAGGAACCTTCCCTCTTCTAAGAGCCACAGCAGTGCTTGAGAGTTTCTGACAACATTGTCAGAGTGAGCCGTGTGATCTCCGTACACAAGAATCTCCTTGAGAATGTCTCCTTTCCTTCTTTTGATGGATTTTTGGGCAGAGACTGCTTTGCCATGAATTCAGACCCTCCTGCAAAGAATATTCACTTTGATCACTTCTATTTCTAAAGAGAAACCTAGGCTCAAGCCATCACCAGTGTCTTGGTGGTAGCTTCCTGAGTAACATGCTAAATATAGGCCAAACTTCTATCACAACACGACGTCTGCGATGCTTGGAAGATGGCAGCAAAACGTCTTGCTATTCAGATTGCTGTTTTTCTCTAGTGACGAGTTTTCAGAAGTTTCTGGTCCTTTCACTCATTTTTCCACTAAGACGAGGACTCAAAATATGAAGAATTCTGGAACCATGGAGACCTCAAAAGTCCTTTAGAGGACTTCTTTAGAGAAAATCAATGACGACAACTAACATTTATTTTGTACTTCACTAATGCCAGGAACCAAGCCCAGTGATCATGTGCATCCTTCCTAGCTCATTATACCCTCTGAAGTAGCACTATTGTCATTTTTACCTGAAAAGGCAGGAAAAAAGTCCAGGACCTGGGCCCTGACATGTCAAGCAATTTTCCAGGGGCCACACAGCTCACTAACAACAGTGTAGGATGAAAAGTTTAATGTTCTACCCAGTGTTTCACAAGCTGAAGTCTATAAACATATTAATCAGAGTTTAAATGTCCTAAGAGAACATGTTTAACTCTGTGTTTTTATTTTTATAATTATCTCCATACAAAACTCTGCATTGGGAAGTCCAGTTAGAGGGCATTTTCATGATAAGTTACTATTTCTCAGGCTGAAGTTCAAGAGTCCCCATCAACCATGAATGTAATCTTTAGAGCTAAATAACATTTTTAAAAAGATTTGTACAGTTTGTGCATTTCAGAATCCTTTTCTGTCCTATGCCACCTCTAATCATGTTTAGAATATATATGACTGGCTATAACTGTAACTCCATTTCTTCTCTAAAATACTTAAGTTGCCAGCTCGTCACATCAATGGAAAGCACTGCAGGTCATCGAATGCATGACCACATTTGAGTTCAAAAGGCTAGAGAGAAAGAACCCAGTGTCTGGAGAGAGAGGACAGGAGGCCATTGTGGGCCCCCCGCCCCCTGCGCCTTCTGAGTGCTCTCTTGCCCTCTGACCTCACAGTGACTTTCCTTGTGCTGATCCTGCAGCAACCCTCACCGCTTCTCCAGGTCCCATCACAATCCTTCTCTGATCAAATGAAAATAAGTTGAAAATTTTATCTGCCCTTCCAGCCTTAGTTTAAATGCCTCTATCTCTGTGAAGCCTTTTCTGATCCCAGTTGAAATTGGTCTCTATTCTAGCCTTAAATAATGTGCTTTCTGCTTTAATGGTTGTTCCAATCTGCCTTTTATTGTTGGAAGTTTTATATATATGTTTCTCTCACTCATGGAGGTTCTTTCATAGTAGAGACCATTTTTATAATCCTCAGGGTGACAAACTGAAATGTTTAACAATACAGGCAATCATATCTGTCTCTCATATGTTTAATAAATGAATAAAAGGAATGAATGAGCAAAGCCAGAGCCCACTCCATTCTCACCTTGAATTGATGGGCGCTCACATACATATGCAGGCCTCATGCCACAGAACAAATGCCTTACACTGATTTCATTATTTGATGAAAAAAGCAATTGCTAAAAACTACAGGAATCACTCTATAGTTTTCTGTGGAGTAAAGTTTTAATAATAAAAGCAAAATATACCCATCTACTTGCCTCCAAACCTCCCTTACTCCAAATCTGGTCAAAATTTCCACAGATAAGATACATTTTATTGTCTTCTTTATTCCATAAGGATATGGAGCCACCTGTGAGAAAACTATAGGTGAAATAATTGTCGTTGGTCCTCCAGAAAGAGTAAATCAGAGTCAGAAGGGTAGTTTGGGTCAAGAGAGGACAGAAAGTGAGCAAACTGAACCTGTGAGGCCCCACGTGGTTGCACTCTATCAGCTGCATAACTCACTTCAGTCTCCAGGCAGCCACTGCAAGATGGGAAACATTCTCCACCACTTAGTTCTCATTCAAGGGGAGAAGGAAGTCTGCCCCCCAAGAAGCTGCAAAGCATTTGTGGTTTTCAAATACTGGACTTGATATAAAAATCTGAGATACACTGCTTTTCACAAACAAAAGTTAATGACAAAATGCAACAGCCAAGCAATGTTGCCATTCATACACAATAAGGACTTCTTATCTTTAAAGTGAAATTCTCGCCTAGGCCTGTATTTAGGGTGGACACTAGAGAGGGGAAGCAAAATGAAAGCTGCAGAAAGAGCTGCAGTGATGCGATCAGTGACAACTGGAAGCAAATGAGCTCCACAATGGGCATGATGAGGGAGGCCTGCTCCCTGAGGCGGACGTCCCAGTGTTCTCAGTCACTTAGCACAGAGGTTCATGCTTGCTCTCATCTCAGTCTGAGGCCCATCAGTGGCAGGACACCGTTCATTTTTCTCCTCTATAGATAAATGTCCTCTGCCTACAGGGCTTCGCAGCCTGCAATGTGCTGGGGAATCTAGGGAGCTCAAGTTCACATTCCCAGGAAGCCTCTGACTTGGTGAGGACCGGGTCTGAGCATCTGCATTACTAGCAGTCTCAAAGAGATGCCAATGCTGTTGGTCTAGAGCTGTGATGGCGAACCTATGGCACACATGCCACAGCAGGCTGTTAGAATCATGGAAAGCTCTAAGAAGTTTGCCATCACTGATCTAGGGAGACCCTTAGGCATGAAATCTTTTTTCCTTGTTGTTGCTACTGTTGTTAATTTAGGAGTACTGGGAATTGAAACCAGGGCTTTTGCACTGAGCTACATCCCAAGCCTAGATAGATAGATAGATAGATAGATAGATAGATAGATAGATCTTTTGGGGTGAGGTCTCACCAAGTCGCTAAATTGCCCGTGCTGAGCTCAAACTTGCAGTCCTCCTACCTCAGCTTCTCAGAGTTCTGTGATTCAGGCATGTGCTACCACACCCAGAGGAGTGAGCACAAACAACGGACTTTGCGGGAGGGTTTCCCAGACATCATATCCAGCCATCTCCCCTGAGCCAGAACTCAGGCCTACATGCCTGCAAGGGAGCCTGGGAAACGCAGCCTCATCTTGAGCTCTGGATGAGAAGGAAGCAGGGCTGATGAGCGTTCAGCAGCACCTTCCCCCCCAACCTGGCTTTCCAGTGGCCTAGGAGATGCTTCTGTCAGCAAGTGTGGATAGCCTCAAGGCACCATGCCTGGGTGACTCTGTGGTAGTCTACACTCCCTTCTCTTAAAAGAAAAATGAGCTCTTCTTCCTATGAACAGCCTGAGCTGACCTGTGAAAACGGTTTGCTATTCTCTCAATCCAGAAAACCCCACAAAATCATGCAAATCAAGAGGCACAAATCTTCACATTCAGTTTAAGAACACGCATGAAACTACCCAGGCCATCAAGGGTATGCCTATCTGAAAAGCCACCAAGGATCTGAAGGATGTCACATTAAAGAAGCAATGTGTGCCATTCTGGCATTACAATGGTGGAGTTGGTAGGTGTGCCCAGGCCAAACAGGGGGGCTGGATACAGGGTCGGTGGCCCAAAAAGAGTGCTGAATTTTTGCCACACATGCTTAAAAATGCAGAGAGTAAAGCTGAGCTTAAGGGTATAGATGTAGATTCTCTGGTTATTGAACATATCCAGGTGAATAAAGCTCCCAAGATGCGCCGCTGTACTTATAGAGCTCATGGTGGATTAACCCATACATAAGCTCCCCCTGCCTTACTGAGATGATCCTTGCTGAAAAGGAAAAAATTGTTCCCAAACCAGAGGAGGAAGCTGCACAGGAGAAAAAGATATACCAGAAGAAACTGAAGAAACAACAACTTATGGCACAGGAATAAATTAAGCATAAAATAAATGTAAATAAAATTAATGTTGTTGGCTATTAGTAAAAAAATTAAAAATTGCTTACACATTTTCAGAAAAGGTAGTTTGTCCCTGTTTCCCAGTTTTACACTAAGAAATGCCTTCTAAGAGCCTAACCAATGCCCCCTGCACTTCTTTTTGGTATCATTTATTTATAGACGAGGCATTGTTATTAGGCTGGTGTTTTTCAAAGATCCTTTTTCTCTCTATTTCTGCCATGTGTGGATTAAGCTCCATACCAGCCCGACTCCTGCAGCCGTCACTCTAAGGCAAAACAGATAAAAATCTGCGGTCAGCTGGATGAAAAGTATTTCATTTCCTGGTTATCTGTGGCTCTTTTCTTAGAATGAGAAATTATCATTAGGATGTCAGGCTTCTGGGGTGGCTGTTTTCTGTGGAGTGAGAGTCCTCTGAAAAACTGT
The DNA here is from genome assembly GCA_002564285.1 of Tympanoctomys barrerae. NCBI lineage: Eukaryota > Metazoa > Chordata > Mammalia > Rodentia > Octodontidae > Tympanoctomys > Tympanoctomys barrerae. The sequence goes on from NDGN011482214.1 coordinate 11,656, forward strand.
CCTCTTTGCCCCTTGTCCCATAAATGTGCTTTGTATTTCTCAGGAACAAAATTGACACTCAGGGAGTCAGGTGGCTAGTCGGTTTGTGAGAATTAAGGACACAAATGCTATGAGCAGCCTGAAGACGTCCAGCCCCACTGAGCATCGAGTCTTCCGTGGCCCCCGTGGGAAGCCTGAACCACAGCCTCGCACCTCCCTGTCAATCCGGCTGTGATTTCTCAGCTGCTCCGCGCGTGTGCCTACTGTGGGGAAAGCGCAGCGCAGGCCTGGCCCAACCAGGTTTCTCTGCTGCGCTCTGAATGCAAAATCTGAATGGAAGAGTCCAAGGTGCTAAGAGACAGCAGGCTGCACAGCAGAGGCGGGGGCTGTTCTTGCTTCCCGGGCAGCTGAAAACAAGAGCGGAAGCAGCTTGACTATGACCGGTCAGACTCACGCACGGGCCACCTGGGCCCCTGCAGGGCTGCTTTCCTTCCAGATGGAATGAGGACGGAGGGTGAAATATTTTAATACTAATTGCTAGGAATTTAAGAGTCTACTAGGGAGTGTCACTGATATCACAGTAAGAGACCCAAGAACAGAAATCTGAGCCACCACCTAGGCTCTGAAGCCTGCTTCGTACAAAGACCTTCACTCAATGGGAGTCTAAGGAACCTCTTTTCTTTAATTGGTATAATTTAGATATACATGCACAGTGATCACGTCCATCATAGGGAATTTGTACCTGTACATGGTATATGTTGATTCTTCTCTTTTTCTGTTCCCTCCGCTGCCTTCAACGTCTCTTCCCCTCCTTATTTACAAAAGCATTTTCTCCATTTTAACCTTCTCTTCTCATTTTTTCTTTTTCTTTCTCCATTTTATCCTTCTCATTTTTTTCTTTTCTTTTTCTCCCCCTTCCTAGTTCCCCCTTCCTTTTGAATAATTTCTTCCTATTTCTCAATTACACATTTTGGTCCTTATTTACACTTTCAGTATCTCATACTAGATAAGCAATGTGATATTTACACATATGTGTCCATTTTTTTTTCACTTAAGAGTATAGCCTCAAGATGCATCCATTAATCTAGAAATGTCTCAAGTTTATCCTTCTATATGGCTAAATAGTACTCCATTATATAAAAAGCCATCATGGATCAAAGATTTAAATATTAAATGACTTCAGTGAGAGCTGTCTGAGTTCTCAGTATAACAGAGGGAGAGAGTCAGGGCTGAGGAGAACCAGGAGCTTCAGTATAAGTCCTCTGGAGGGTCCTTTATGTCTCTTCCTACATTTATATGACTGAGAGTGAGCAGGACCTGAGTTTTGTGCTTTTAATGTCTCACCGCACCCTAGTTGCAACCTTGACAGGACTTCAGGCTTCAGGCCTTTGCCCATTGTCAGAGCGGTGAGAACAGATGTTGTGTAGTTTGTGAGGGGCAGGACATGAGACCAGGGTGGGGCATCTAGAGAGAAGCTTTGAGCCTCCTTTCCCTCAAAGGCAGGATGCTCTGGACTGTGCTCACTTATACTGGTTGAGGGGTACCAGGTCCCACCTCTGAGCTGGTCTCCCCTTGTCACCAGCCCCATGCTTCATGGCTGCTGCTTCCTTCCCACATGGTGGCAATGGACCTTGGCCACGGAGTCCACCTAGTGGTCTGACATTTGGTGGCTGTGTCCTACTGCAGGTTCTGGATGTCCTGTGTTCCCTCTGTCTTTGCAATGGGGTCGCAGTGAGAGCCAATCAAAACCTCATCTGTGACAACTTACTGCCCCGGAGAAATCTGCTGCTTCAGACACGGCTCATTAATGATGTGACCAGGTAAGGCTGCTAGTATCAGTGCAAAGGCCCAGCCTGGCTCTGTTTATCTTGTCTCCTGGCAGGAGAAGAGAACTGATCAGAGCTACAAAGTTTCTCACCCACAGTTCTCCTGGCAGGAAGCATGAAGGAAACGATCAGGCAGGTGTGCACGTTTCCTGACCAGGATCTTGTACTCCACACCTTGATCAGTTTCTCAAGATGTTTCCTTGAAGTAATGAAGATAAAGGATTTGTACTATCTAGGGGCCAAAGAAGTTAGCCTGAAGTGACTTGCTATGTTTTATTTGAAAAGCAAATGCACATCTTGTAACTTCTTCATAATACTCAGCTTCATTTTGATGGGCAAATGTTAAGATTTTTTAATAGAATGAATGTCCCCAGTGGATGCTGAGTTTCCTGTGTCCCCTGACTCATGGCCCGCTGTTTTCTGTGAGGGCCAGGATGAAGACCCTGCCAGATCCCTTTCTTCCTGACTGGTTCACAAGTGGCAGTGAATCACATAAACTTATGGGCCTGGAGTGGCCTTGGGTTCTTATTCACTTTCCACCTGGACCTGGACCTAATTCACAAGCATGAGGGAAGAACTTCCCTTTGAGGCACAGTGCAGCCTGCAGACGTGAGCAGCCTTGCAGACCTCTCAACACAGCCTGGTCTGTCTTTGTCCCTCCAAAATAACCCACTCCCAGCCCAGGAGGAGCACATCTGTAAGAATCTGACTCCAAATAAAACCTCTACAGATTGTTAGGATTTGCTCAACAAAGGACTGACTCACCTTTATTAACTTGGCAGTGAACTGCACACTTTTCATACATGGTCTGTCCCGAGCTTTTAACCACTTTACCGAGCATATTAAAACCTCTTGCCTTTTACAAGTTGCCTAATAGTGACTTCTTAATGCTTTTAAGATGCCATTAGTATTAATAAGGCTTAAGGAACAAAGCTACTGTTTTGAAAATGAGTGTGCTTAAAACCAATTTGCTGGAAGATGGAACTCAAGCAAGTAATTTCTTTCACTTACAGAGAGACACAAAGGTTTGTAATCATATTACTTTATATAATGCTTTGAGCACTGTCACCCATGGCTGGTGCTCAGTAAATGTGTTCCCTTGAATGGAATGTTTAAAGAAAAATCCTTTGTATTTTATATTGGAATTAAAGTTGTCCTGACACCTCCCACTAAAAATTTGACCAAATATTGAAAGCTGTAAGCTTTTGCTCCTTTTGAGCAACAACAAAACCAAAGCATTGCTCTTTCTCCACATTTAACTGGGTCAGTGCTTCTTTGTGTCTGGTTCAATTTGTGTTTTCATTCGTTGAGATTCTGAAGATTCTACTTCTCCCATTTCTAATTTTCAGTATCCGACCAAACATCTTCTTGGGAGTTGCTGAGGGCTCAGCCCAGTACAAGAAGTGGTACTTCGAGCTAATTATTGACCAAGTGGACCCCTTCCTAACTGCAGAGCCTACACACCTGCGGGTGGGCTGGGCCTCCTCCTCAGGCTACGCCCCTTACCCAGGAGGTGGAGAAGGATGGGGTGGCAATGGTGTTGGTGATGACCTGTACTCCTACGGCTTTGACGGACTTCACCTCTGGTCAGGTGAGCACCCTGCACAGGTGTCAGCCCTTCCCCTCCTGCTGCATCTCACTTTCTATAACAGTTCATCTGAAGTTGCCACTTCCATTTGAAATGACACAGGCTCCTGAGTCTTCAGTAGGAAGAGCATCAGGCCTGTCTGAGACTTGGTGGTGCCTGACGTCAGACACATGGGCCAGTACAGATCACTTAACTTTTCTCACACTGAATGTTAGACCAATTTGGTTCTTGCCACATAGGATTATTAGGCTTCTATAAAGAAAGCAGAGATTCAGCTTTATTTACTCGGCGATGGACCACATACTCTTTGTGTATTTTAATGACCCCTTATACTGGCCTTGTGTTGTTTAGGTAGAAACAAAGATACAAAGATATCTCAGTTATTTATCCTGAGTCACACTAAGAAGGATCCTGATCTGATTATAAATTCATCATTTTGTCAACACTGCCTGTTGCTGCATGTTGCGGTGGTTAACATATCTGGATCACTTCAGGCACTGTAGCCAGTGATCTCTTAAAAAGACTTCAAGCTTCCCTTCTAAAGATGAACACTGAGCTTTCCCCAATCATGCCCACTCTCCACACCTGTGGATGGTTGGGCTCTGCCTTGCTGACAATAGAAGACTCAGGTTGTCACCAGAACAAGAATCCCACCTCTCCTTTCTATTGTCCCAAGCATGTCTGCTGTGCTTCTTTGCAAAGCTGCAATTGGAAACATTGCACCCCGTGTAGGAATACTCTTATGTAAGCATTAGCTATGTGTCCCTTACATAAAAAACCAGGAACACATTCTTCCAGAGGCCAGCATGAAGGAACAGTTCATCTTTAAAAGACAAATCTATACACTGTATATTCTTTTGTCAGTGGGGACGTTATAACCCATCATGTGTTCCTTTGTTCTTTAGCTTTCTGCCTAAAATCTAACTGCCTGATATCAACAAGTTAATGTCACCTCCAGGCCTGATGACAAACTTCTTGTAGTTGGTCATGGTTTTCAGTTGGTTGATATGGAGGGATTTGTTTTCACTGTTTTATAATCAGTTTAAAATTTTAAAACTTTAAGGAATATACTGAACTTACTTATTTGTATGTAGTAGTCCCTTGCTATTTCACAGTTTTGAAATTATATTAATATAAATTACTTACAGGTTTTCAAAAA
>NDGN011482218.1:0-10077 GCA_002564285.1 Tympanoctomys barrerae
TTTTCTCTAATTTTGGTCTGCAAACTTAGGTTGTTAACCCTCCTGAAGAGAAGTTTATTGTTATTACCATACAACCTAGGCTGTTAAGCTTAACCTGACTATCTGTCTGAATATTAAACATCTTAGGCATAACATGGAACAGGTATTTTTAATCCAATACATAAAATGATTAATGTTAACCTAGTGTTACCACACTTTTTAAGGAAATGTTAACCAAAGATTTTAATCTTAATTTTACTTGACATCCAAATAGATATTTGAGGATCATATTAAAATCAAGCATATTTTTAGGAAAGACAAAATAAATTATTCTACTGTTTTTGGTTGAAAGGTAAAAGTCATGCAAAATGTAAAGGACCCTCCAGGAAGAGCTGCTGGCTCTGGAAAAGAATTAACTAGTGAGTCTTCTATTTGGGACTGTTGGCTACCCACCCATAGGTGAATGTGCCTCAGACTCTGTTACCTTTGGCTTTTTCACATGCTGGAATTCAATTGGCCCTTAGTTCAACCATACCTGGTTATATACTGTAGTGGTTTTGCCTGATATAGACAAGTGGGGTGCAGTATAAGCATGACCTGAACCAGTTAACCCACAGGTGAGATGCCAAGGGGAAGGGCAGTCATAAAGACAGGTCTACTAGAGCATTGTCCACTGTACAACACAGTGTTCCAATAGGCATAATAATCACCTATGCAGAACAAAGGTGTCTTCCCTAAAACACTGGAAACATGGAAATGGGTGGTGAGGAGAAAGTAGAGCTTCAGCCCACACTGTGACCAGATTTCACACTGTCTTATCCTCACACTGGAGGGCAAGAGGGTAAGAGGAGCTGAGCCTCTACTTCTATGCCAAAACTCATCACAAATCGGGGTGGGCAGGTGTTAGAGCATGTCCGTAGTTGGAGCAGACCCTCAGTTTAGACCATTTTGAACTTGAATTCCTAGTACCAACACCAACCAGGTCAACAAAAATGCTTGAGTAGTTAGCAAAACTCTCATTGGAAGACTCAGTAGAGTCTAAGACTCGAGGAGAAATTTATGTGGCAGTGATTCAGCAAAGCCATTTCTTTCCAGCACCACCATGGAGCAGTATCACTATAGATGTGTCAATATTCTCTAGCAAATTGCTCATCCTCAGTCTACCAAATGGGCTTATGTATTAAGTCCATTGCTTAGAAGAACAAGCCGTTTTGAGTGCATAGACGCCAGGCCAATATTCAGGGTCTCTAAGAATAGGAAGAAACTCAAGATTCCTCAATACACGGAGGAGGACGTGGTTATTTTTCAGAAACAGCAAAGAAATATTTTTCAGAACAAGTTTTCCTGCTAGGAATCAGCTTTTCATGCTCTGAAAAACAAAACAAAACAAAACAAGAATGGTTGAAAGAGTGAGACAATACAATCCAGTTGTTAGACATTGTAGCTTTGTCAGTTATCAGTGAACCATGGTGTTGATTCATTTGGACAAGGAACACTGCTGATGAGGTGAGCTCTTCTAAGAACATGAGCCTGATGGGCCCCACGAGATATGTCCAGTGGACTGGAAAGCCAGACATTATTGATGTATCATGATTTGGCATCTCTCTGGCATTTTACCCTTTTACCCAGCACTATCTAGCTTTGGTGTCACAATCAGCTCTAGGCATGGAGCTCAAGGCCCCCTGAGCAGGTTGCAGATGGTAATCTATGTTAGGTGAGCCAGCCAGTACCCTACTGCTCAAAATGTGCTCTGCAAAGCCTAAGTTTAGACCTCACACTAACCTACAGAATCAGAATCTGGATTTTATCTGGAACCAGGTGCTACCACATCCTGCATCTTTCTCATTTTTTGCAGCTGCTAAGCTGTGCATTGGTCCTTGAGGATAGGCTAGGTCTCAGGGGTCCCTTCTTTGCAGACTTCTGGCCTCTCTGTTCCCACCAGTGCAGGCAGTGCTCTTGCTTCAGTACAACAGCCCTATCTACATGGCTTCATTCAACTGTCCTAAAATGATTTTCTGCCTTCCTCAGCAACCAGTTCCCAGGTCCAGCTGTCTCCTTAATGGGAGAGGGCCAGGGAGTAATCTCAGTCAGGGGATTAGGAAACTAGAAATTGAAACTTTACTAAGTCCTTCCTTCATTTTGAAAGTGTTTGTCTTGTATTTATAGGCAATATCCTTTGTGCACAATGTTCCAGAAACTTCTCTAAAGAGCTTGTGGTATCCCAGGCTAGTCCCTGAGAAAGGCAGAGCTAGTCTGCAAACTGTCCCAGCTAGTCTGCCTCCAAGTGCCACCACTTCCAAGAACATTTTTATTATTATTATTATTCTTTTTTTTCTGTATTTTAGGGAGGGGTCTACTGGGTGTTCAGGGTCTCATTGCTTGATTGGACTCAATAGTGATTCTCCTATTTACAACCTCCCAGTTGCTGGATTACAGGCATGTGTCACCACACCCAATCTCAATCCCTATCTCAGCATGCCCCAGGGGCGGGGCCAGCATGGCAGGCCCAGAGATAGAACACCCAGCTCCTGCACCTGCTTGCAGGTGCTTTAATCTGCTGAGCTATTTGGCCAGCTCTACTTCTAAGAATATAAACTGTGTGAACAAGAGCCATGATTCTCAGTTTCAATTTCCTCCCTCCACCCTCTTTCTTCTCCATCTGGCTTCCCCAAGAGAAATCCCAGGAGACCAGGAAAAGAGAAAGATCTGCCCTAAGATTTGTAGTTTTAAACCCTAGCTGCAATTAGAATTAGTTAACGTCTTTAAGCTATCAGCTGTCCTGCCCTCACCCTAGGAATTGATTTCATTGACCCAGGGTGGGATGTGGGCAACAGCACTTCTTTATAGCCTGGTGGGAGGTTTTGATGTACAGACAGGGCAGAGAACCCTTCTTAAGTCATACCCTGTGGGTGTACTCCTCGCCTTTGGAGTACACTTCGATGCCGCAGGGCTCCTGAACTCTCCTTTTGATGAAACTGAAGCTGTCTGGAATTTGGAAATCCTTCGAGAAGCTTTACTCCTGAGAGTTATAGCTCTGAAAAATTGTTTTAAAACTCTTAATAGTGAAAGAACAATCTTTGTTGTAAGGGTTAGTTTTTAAACACAGAAACTTTATTGGTCCTATGAGCGGGGCCCAGGAGTTACAATTTCAGTGTAATGAAATCCATGAATGTGTGAAGACTTCACAGAAGGTTTATGACCAGAAGCAGGGCTCTGTCCTCCCATATGGAGCCAGGAGGCCCTAAAGAACCCACGGACATGGCAGTTCTAGGGGCTGGTGCGAAAAGCCCCTGTACTCTCCACTCATATGGTGCTGGGGGACCCCTCTGCACTGAATCATTAGGGCACAGAGACAGAGGTGGACAAGACAGGGTGCCAGTCAGTGTGGGATGACCCACTCCTGCAGGGTCCAGATAGTACTTGTTCCTTCAAAATTTAGTGGCATTAAAAATGCATGGCTATTTCCAGGAACCTTAGGCATCTCCATGTGCATGGGACCCAGGAAGGGCCAGAATCCAGTACCTACTGTCCTTCTGAAGAAGGCAGTGTAGCATGGGATTGCTCAGAGATTCTCCAGGAGGTAACAAAGTTGGCAGAGCAGGACAGGAGAGCAGCTAGGTGGAGAAACAAGCCAGGGGGATGGTGCAGGTATAGATGCAGTTTAATAAATTTTCAAAATCATTTCAGGGAAATCCTCCACTCTCTGGTCATCATCATGGAAGTAACAAAAGCATCTTACTCTTTACACAGTTCAGCAAAGATTTGCTGGCTCTGTTGCATGACCTGCAGTCTCACAGCAAGTACAACACACACTGAAGAAAGTCAGTTTCGACCACTGAGATACAACTGAGAACAAGCCGCTAAGAACAATAGAGTGAACGCCTTTCCTGGCATTGCAGTCTGCTAGGTCCAAGGAGGTGGATTATCAAGGCCTTGTTCTCTAAAGTGCCCTACTTTCTCCCCCCTCCCAAAGTTTTGCAGAAATCAGTTCAATCCAGCTCATGGCTTCTCTAAGCTTTTATGCCTCTCCTTACAGCTAAGTTTTCTGAAAAGATTGATCATCGCATCAAAACATGCTATGAAGTTTCCCACCAGGCATTTTAAATTGTGTGTGTTTTGGCCTCACCTCCAGTCCACCAGGCCCACAGCAGAATCTCAAAGAATCCCAAACCAGAACGATGAGGTCTCTGTTGAACTGGCCTCTCATCTGGCTTCAGTGTCTTCATGGCTGCTTGCTTGTTTTGCTTTGCTTTCCTTCTTTCATTGTTTCTCTCTCTCTCTCTCTCTCTCTCTCTCTCTCTCTCTCCATAAATAACTAATAAAAATGTGTCAAATTGAAAGCTGTAAGTCAAATAAGCAATATTGAGAAAATACAAAACTTTGGTTTTATGTTTACTGAGAATAAGGTGTCAGCACCATGAATTGAGTTGTAGGTTGGTTCTACATAATCCAATAACTTTTTTCCTAGAAAATTGGTTCTTGATGTTAAGCTACTGAAAACAAGCTATCAATCACCTTCCCTCTCACTATTTCTCTGCTCCCAGATCCCTTTGCTCCTCCAACAGTCTCAATTAATTATCCGTAGTTCACTTCTTGTCTGTAGACACAAAAGGGGTGAGATATGCAAATGTCATGAAGCTCTTGAGCCAAACCAGAGGTCTGCAGTGAGTTTCAAACTCTGTGCAGGAGCAATTCAATCTTGCAATGGCCTTTTCTTCCTACTAAAGTGCAATTGCATTTTCAATTCTGGCATAGTGTATGCTGTGAAATCTTTATCTTGGATAACTTAAAAGTATTCTTTTACTGGAAAATATAAGGCAACTTTTGCATTCCTTATGCACAGCTTACATCAAAGAGAAGATGAATCATTTGCCTGCCCTTCTACACAGCAAGTATGTCTGAGCTTGTAGTGGAGGCTGGCGTGGCAGAGGTGCGTTCTGTGTTCCAGCTGGATGTGGACGGCAGTCATCACACTCACTGATACCACTCCAGAGAAATGGATAAACAGTCACTGTGAAAGAAACGCATGAAAGTTTTAAATAGTTGTACATCAGATCAGAGAATACTCTGCTCTCAGTTAGTTTTGGGTCATAATGACATTTGTTAGTTAGATTCTTGGATTTTGGAATTGCAGTTAAAGAATCGTGGCCTCCTTTTGATTCTCACAGGTGCGGACCTCACCCAGAGGCCCATTGCAGACCAGCTTGCTTTGTCCCCAGTAGTCAAAGCATCCCACTGGAATCTGACACATCAACACAATGGAGCTCAAAGACCTGTGGCACACAGGGCTCTAGGATGGCAGCTTCAGTGGCTGCAGAATAAGACTGGACTTGAGGAGAGTTGCTCCTCAGGGTCTGCAGGAGGCAGGTCAGGAAGAGCAGAGACTGCTACCTTGAGTTGAGGGATGTGAAGAGGGTGAAGGCATGAGCAGGTTCATGTCCTAGCTGCCTCAACACCTGAAAAATTCCCAACAGAAAGCTCTTCAGGTCTTCTCAGGCCAGACAGAAACTATAAGTATGGAAGATCCCCACCAATGCTGACTTTTCTGTCATCCTATTCAGCATGTCCCATGTTGCCAGCATATATCTTTTTTCTTTCCACCTGCCCTGATTGAGTGGCAATGCCAAGGTCTCCCCATGAATGAGGTTGTGGACAGATAATGCATTCTCTCTGGTCTCCTGCTGACCTCTGGGAGGACTTGCCACCACTTATGTTGACTCCTAATGGCAAAAAAACTCTCTTTCTAGTGCCAGTGAGTCATTGTGTGACCTCTAATGTCTAAGATCCCTATGAAGTAGAAAGGAAAGAAGGGTGGATTCCACCACCTTTCCTTGGCTGAAAAAGTATATTCCTGTTTATATTCCTCTTTGAACATCAGAAAAGCCAAGATAACTTGATGCCAGCATGAAGGCAGACATAGGGAGCAGAGAGCCTCCTTGCGTTGAAGCTCTTTGTCATCTGTTAGATATGATTTTTAATGTAGCCCATAATATCCCTACAGAAACCAAAACATGCAAATATTTACTTGGTTCTCAATAGTACCAGACATCTGTCCATTTTAAGAACCAAGCTACAAAAATGTCACATTATGTAAATAGAGCCATTCCTTAGCCAGTAGAGAGCTTCAAAAGAAAAATCTGAAATGCTAAAAATACTTCATTTAATCAGTGACAGAGATGAGAAGTAATATTCTTGGGTAGAATCCTCATAAGGAGAAACTGGGTTTAAACAGAGCAGCAATACTTTTTATTGCCTGCAGTGACTCCTTGGATTCCTGCAAAAGTTCTGATGACTTAGCTGAAATTGGCTTGGAGATATTTTAAGTTGATATAATCTGTGCCTTTAACTTCCATAGCCTTTTGAAAACTGTCAGAAAGATAACTGTTTCCTGAAGTCCTTGGGTGAATGTGTGAATTGGATGCTACCTTCCAGGGGCCCTTCACCTCTGACAAATTCTGTAATATGTCAGGCTTTGAAGCCTTGAGTATATTCCTACAGACTCCCAAGCCCACAACTTCTTTACAACATTGTGTCTATGGAGATCTCTACTAGCAAGGTCATGACAGGCTCAAGACAGAAACCTGTGTGTGCACGTCTGTTATGGTTTGTGTCCAGTTGTCTCCCTAAAGCCTCATGCAGTCATGGAGTATCAGGTGGCTTCTGCAATTAGTGATTGACTCATGAGCTGGGATTATGGCTCAGAGTACTTATGGGATTATGGGTGTGAATACTACACCAAACCTGGGACAGATAGCCTGAAGGTAGTATAAAGAGAGAGACTTGCTTATTGCTGTTACTCCTCCCATTTGTTCTTGCTCTTTGCTGCCGCCAAGAAATCTTGCTCTCTGTCATATGCCACTCTGCTTTGGAGCCAGCTACATACGGACTGAAACCCTCAGTAACTGTGAGCCGAGCCCCTCCTTCCTTCATTTTGCATGTTGGGTATTTGTCCCAGCAATGAGAGAAGAGTAACTGAGACAATGTCCGTGCTTATGCATGCATCTGTGTTCATGTACATGTGTGTGTCTACACAGGTCCACCTTTGTACTGGATTTCTAGAAAGGGCACGGGGGCTTAGCAAGGACAGTGCCCAGTGTGGGGGCAGCTGAAGTAGTGGTGTCATCAGGCTGGAAGTGCATGCTGTGCAAGGGGACATGTGGTCCACAAAAGAAGCTGCAGGAAGTCGCCTTCCTCTCCGTTCTACCACTAGGCTGCTTTGGACCCATTTACGCATTATTTTAATGGACTTCCTACTTTTGAATAATGTATATTAAATAAAAGTGGTGGAGGCAGCAGAGAGATCTGATACACCCTTCACCTAGCTTCCCTGAGGCTAACACATTTCAGAATTATAATACATTTGTCAAAACTCTGATGTTGATGCTGGTCTATTACAACTCACTGAAGTCCTAACTTGATTTGGATCTATCAAGTAATATTTTTCTTACCAGTAGCTTTTTTTGTTAATGTTTCAGAACCTCATCTAGGATCCTAAGAAGTATTACAAATTACTTTCATTATTTAGCTAATGAATAGATCTGCAACATGGGTTTTGCAAGCTACTTGCCTGAAAAAGAGCAAGAGAAGATAAACGTGTAGCCCCTTACATTGGCAACCAACCAATCATTCATGACTGAGTCCCTGCTAGTCTGACGTTTGCATAGAAAAGTTGATGCAGAGGTCATGACTTGGCACATAGCTTGCTGTGCTAAAGTCTACCTCAGAACTTGGTCCTGTTGGCTCCAGTCACCACCTGTATGTCACTGTGTTGGCCCACATGGGCTAGTCAGGAAGTAGGTGTTTCGTGATCCAGGTCACTTCATATCACACACCTTGGGAATTGGCCTTGTGTGATGAAGCGACATTGATATCCTAGTTGAACCTGTGCAGCCTCAGGAGGGGAACACCAAGAGAAGGCACGCAGGCCGGGATGAAAGGTTAGCTCATCAGTCTAAAGTGCTTGCTTAGGCAAAGTGCAGGGACCCTGGTTGGATCCTTGGCACCACATGCTGCACCAGCCTTGCCCCCAGCATGGGCTGAGCTGGCCACAGAGAAGACATTCAGGCTGTGAGGAGCAGCTTTCAAGAGCCCAGTACCACTGGGGGCACCCACTTTACAACACCAAGATCAGACAAGTGTGCCCACGAATGCAAGTCCACCTTCCCCACCCAGGTCTGAGGACACAACTTAAATGCTAAATCAGAATGCAAAGTTAGTGAGCAAGAAAACCCTCTGCTCCGCTAGAAAGGAGCATGTGCAGGTCTGAGCCACCATTCCCAGAAAACCTTTTGTTTATGACTTTTGTTGTAGTTGACCTCAGTGACATCTCCTAAGTGCCATTCAGTGATGCCAAGGGCCCTGTGGGTGTGCAGAGGAGATGGATCCTGGGAGCTGTCCCAGCCCACTAGCCAGCCAGCTGTGTTTCTGTCTGATTCAATGGTACCTACTCTGGGTCCCCCAACCTCCTGCATAGACACTGCTGTACAGGTCCATTCTTTTATCCACCTGTCTTCCACAGCCTTTCACTGAGCAGCCTGTGTGCATCATGCACCTGAGGAACAAGCATAGCCTGGACAAGTGTGAGGAGACCTGCCATGGGAGGTAACTCTCCATAGGTACTATAGGGATTCGGGGGGACTGAGGGTCTGCACTGCACCAGGTCATGGGAGCAGAATGCAGAGGCCTGGGTCCAGCTTGGAGAGAGGCAGGGGGTCCTGGAAATACGGGCTCCCACATTGGGTATTATATCTCCATACCCCAAGCTACACCCCACCTGCATGTGTGGCCTGGAACTCGGGTTAGTGTTCTCCTTTCAGAATCAGACAGAAGTTACCATGGCCGAAGGCACCTTTGTTTTGTGAGACATTTTCCATATTAGACAGTAAGTGGCCCCTGTAAAGCATCGATGCCAGAGCATAAGTCGAGAAGCAGAGGACTTGGGAGGGTGGGAGTCTTTGCAGACCACTAGTGATTTCTGCAGCCCACAGGATCTGTCTATGAAACTTACGGCCATGTGTTTGGCAGGGGAGTCCTGGAGCCCCTTCACTGCCCAGCTTTCAACAAGTCAGCACTGCTTCAGGTCTAAGTCTGTCTCTGTCTCTGTCTCCCTCTCTCCTCTGCCTGATTTAGCTCTTTCCATATTCTACTGGTTAGCTGTTTTGAAGTTTCTTTCCCCTGTCAAGGGCCCAGTGAATTATATGGAGAAGCAACTATGTAGAGTGGGACCCTTTATCATCTGTTTTAATCTGAGGTCACTAGACTCCATCAGGGACTCCAGATTTGGGGCAAGCAGGGGTTATTGCATCAGATCACTGGCAGCCTAGGTCTCCCCAGGCAACCTGCACATGTATGCTCATCTTCCAAGTTTCCTGCAGGGACCAGGTACAGCAGCACTGCAACGATGGTGCTCACCACAACACTTGGAGAATTTTCAGTTCTCAAAAGAGATAACAGTGAAAGATGGAAAGCTCCACTAGCCACTGGGTGTGGGGTTGTTATTTCCCATCAGCACAGAATGTATGGTTATTACTTTAGTTATAATGGCTTGGAAATCATTTAGATACATCTTCTTTAGTTTGATTTTTAGTCTGTTATTTAGACAGATGTTTAAGTTGAAGCCTGGCTTCTATTTTCGTTAGGAAATCTCAGAATCCCTCCAAGCACCAGGCTTTGCTGCTGCTGTCTGTACCTTCTTCCCATCCTCCCCTCTGTGCCCTGGGGTGCTGGCTGCAGGGAGGAGTACAAGTTCCTGGTTTAGACTTCAAACTAGATCTCTGCAAAGACAGCATCCAGCTGGACAGAACAACACACATCACAGTCCGTCTGCACCAAATGTTGTTCCTGCTGCAGCTCTTGCCACACACAGGTTTGTGTTCTTTGAGAATGCTGCTTCGGGCAGGCATTGGCAGAGCAGTCATAATAAATCCAGACCCATTCCTGGGCCCACATGCTAACCTCCTAACACCCTTGCCTTTCTTCACCAGAAGAATATTCCACCTCACAGAGAGTAACAGCAGCAGCAGGTGGGGACGCACATGACCTAGGGCTCACTGGGGCCCTTCTGGCAGCCAGTCACCCACAATGCTGTGGCCAGTTCCT